>WQNJ02000075.1:647500-791772 GCA_016584745.2 Phylloscopus trochilus trochilus | reverse complement strand
TACTGCTCCGGTACCGCCGGCACCACCAGGAACGCCGGGTCCTGCTCCGGTACCGCCGGTACCGCCAGGAACGCCGGGTCCTGCTCCGGTACTGCTGGTACCGCCAGGAACGCCGGGTCCTGCTCCGGTACCGCCTGAAGCTCCGGGTCCTGCTCTGGTACCACCGGTACCGCCAGGAACGCCGGGTCCTGCTCCGGTACCGCCAGGAACGCCGGGTCCTGCTCCGGTACCGCTGGTACCGCCGGGAACGCCGGGTCCTGCTCCGGTACCGCCGGCACCGCCAGGAACACCGGGTCCTGCTCCGGTAACAGCGGGAGAGCCCGAAGAGCCGGGTCCTGCTCTGGTACCGGCCCGGTACCGCCAGGAACGCCGGGTCCTGCTCTGGTACCGCCGGTACCGCCCAAAGCTCCGGGTCCTGCTCTGGTACCGCTGGCACCGCCAGGAACGCCGGGTCCCGCTCCGGTACTGCCGGTAGCGCCAGGAACGCCGGGTCCTGCTCTGGTACCCGCCGGTACCGCCCAAAGCTCCGGGTCCCGCTCCGGTACCAGCTGGCACCGCCAGGAACGCCGGGTCCCGCTCCGGTACTGCCGGTACCGCCCGAAGCTCTGGATCCCGCTCCGGTACCGCCCGAAGCTCCGGGTCCTGCTTTGGTACCACCGGGGGTACCGGGGGGTACCGGGAAGGTTCGGGACCAGGCCCCCCGAGTCCGCGCTCTCCTCGGCCGGGGAGGGGGAAGGGTCTTCTCCATCCTGGGAATGTCGCGATATGGATCTGGGGAGGGGCGGGGGGGGGGGTGCTTAAGGAAAGACCCCTCCCCCCCCCCCCCACTCCCCTCCTGGGGGGTCTCCCCACTCATCCGCCCTCCCCCCAAAACCCCCAACCCTGGGGGTCCCGACCCCCCCCCCCCCCCGCCCCATTTCAAACCCCGGGGTCGCGGAGCCCCCCAAGCCCCGAACCCCGCAGCCCCCCCACCCTGGGGGTCCCGGACCCCCCCACCCCCAAACGCAGAGCTGAACGCGACCCCCGCAGCCCCCCCAACCCTGGGGGTCCCGGCTCCCCCCTCACCTCTCTGAGGACCCCCCAACCCTGGGGGTCCCGACCCCCCCAACCCTGGGGGTCCCGACCCCCCCCAACCCCCGGGGGTCCTGCCCCCCCCCCGCCCCATTTCAAACCCCGGGGTCGCGGAGCCCCCCAAGCCCCGACCCCCGCAGCCCCCCCAACCCTGGGGGTCCCGGCTCCCGCCTTCCAGCCCTGAAGCCCCCCAACCTTGGGGGTCCCGACCCCCTCCTCTCGGCTCTGAAGCCTCTCCAACCCCGGGGGTCCCGACCCCCCCCCCCCCCGCCTCATTTCAAACCCCAGGGTCGCGGAGCCCCCCAAGCCCCGACCCCCGCAGCCCTCCCAACCTGGGGGTCCCGGCTCCCCCCTCCCCTCTCTGAGGCCCCCCCAACCTGGGGGTTCCGACCCCCCCAACCCTGGGGCTCCCGACCCCCCCAACCCCGGGGGTCCCGACCCCCCCCCCGCCCCATTTCAAACCCGGGGTCGCGGAGCCCCCACCCCCGGCCCCTCCCATCCCTGAAGCCCCCCAAGCCCCGAACCCCCCAACCCCCCCCCCAGACCTGGGGTTCGGCCCCCACCCCCCCCCACCCCCCAACCCTGGGGGTCCGCAGCCCCCTCCCCTCCCCTCCCCCCATCCAAACCTGGGGGTCCCTCCCGGGCCCTCGCCCGCCGCTCGCCGACACAAAGGGGCCGGGGGAGCGGCCGGGCCCGGCCCCGCCTCCCCGAGGGGGCCCGGGGGGGGGGCCCGGGAGGTCCCGGGGGGGGTCCCGAGACCCCCAAATTTCTCCCCCCTCCCCAAATTCCCCTCCCCCCCCCCCCCCGGGCCCCGCCGTACGTCGGGGAGGTGGCGAGGCTCCGCCCCTCATTGGGCCAGCGCGCTGTCAATTACGCCGAGGCCACGCCCACGCCGCCGGGCAGGGGCGGGGAGCTGTGGCTTAGATTGACAGCGAGAGCAGCCAATGGGAGGGCGAATCGCGACAAAAAGGCGGGAGGTAGCGGGAGGCCACGCCCGTACCCCGGGGCTGGCTGTTGGCAGTGATTGACAGCGCTGAGAGCCAATGGGAGAGCGAGAAGCGTGAGAAAAGGCGGGCCTGAGCAGGAGGCCACGCCCCCGGCGCGCTGCCGGCGGGGGCGATTGGGGGCTCGCCCCCCAAAATTAAAATTCAATATAACTTAATTTTTTAACTAAAAAAAAAAATTAATTTTTTTTTAACTCCCACCCATGCCAACTCTCCCCGTACCTCAATTTTTTTTTCCCATCCCCGACCTCCAATATTTTTTTTTTTTTTCTTCCCCCCGCGATCCCTCCGGGAATTTAAAGCGGCACCGGCACCGGCACCGGCACCGGGCGGATCCGCATCCCTCCCTCCTCCTCCTCCCCTCGGGACACGAAAAGGGAAAAACTCCCCCTCCGGCCCTTCCAGCGCCACCTCCGCCACCAGAACCGTCCGATCCACATCGAAAAATTCCAGCCGCGCTTCCCCGGGATCCAGGCAGATCCCGAGCACCGAGAGACCCCCGCGGGGCTCCCCCAGGGCGCGGCCGCCGCTGGAGAAGAGCCGCCCCTGGGATGAGATCAGAGCGCAGAATTCATCCCGGGAATTATCCCGGGAATCCCCATCCCGGTGGGATCCGGCTGGGTTCGGTCCGGCCCGCAGCACTCCCCAGCGCCCAGCGCCGCTCCCGGCCCAGTTCCACTTCCCAGTAGCGCTTCCGGCTCCCGCCAGCGCTTCCCGAGCCCGCAGCACCGGGAGCGGATCCTGCCCGTCCCCCAGGTCCAGCGGCTGCAGAGCCTCGGGATGCAGAGAGACGGGAACTGCGGGGGGAGCGGGGAGGAGCCCGTCGGGACATTCCCGGGACATTCCCGGGACATTTCCCACCGGGACATTCCCGGGATTTCCCACCCGCGACATTTCCCACCCGGGACATTCCCCCCAGGACATTCCTGGGACATTCTCGCCCAGGACATTCCCAGGACATTTCCCACCGGGACATTTCCCACCCGGGACATTCCCCCCGGGACATTTCCCACCGGGACATTCCCTCCGGGACATTCCCCCCGGGACATTCCCGGAACATTTCCTACCCGGGAAATTCCAGGGACATTCCCCCCCAGGACATTCCCGGGACATTTCCCCCCGGGACATTCCCCCCGGGACATTTCCCACCGGGACATTTCCCCCGGGACATTCCCCCCGGGACATTCCCCCCCAGGACATTCCCAGGACATTTCCCCCGGGATATTCCCGGGACATTTCCCACCCGGGACATTTCCCACCCGGGACATTCCCCCTGGGACATTCCCGGGACATTCCAAGGACATTTCCCACCGGGACATTTCCCACCGGGACATTTCCCCCCCGGGACATTCCCGGGACATTTCCCCCCCGGGACATTCCCGGGACATTTCCCACCGGGACATTTCCCACCGGGGACATTCCTCCTGGGACATTCCCCCCAGGACATTCCCGGGACATTTCCCACCGGGACATTCCTCCCCGGGACATTCCCGGGACATTTCCCCCCGGGACATTTCCCCCCGGGACATTCCCCGCAGGACATTCCTGGGACATTCTCGCCCAGGACATTCCCGGGACATTTCCCACCCGGGACATTCCCGGGACATTCCCCCCCAGGACATTCCTGGGGTATTCCCCCCCGGGACATTTCCCACCGGGACATTTCCCACCCGGGACATTCCTCCTGGGACATTCCCGGGACATTCTCGGGACATTTCCCTGGGACATTTCCCACCCGGGACATTCCCGAGACATTCCTCCCCCGGACATTCCCGGGACATTCTCGCCCAGGACATTCCCGGGACATTTCCCACCCGGGACATTCACGGACATTCCAGGACGTTTCCTCCCGGGACATTCCCGGGAATTGCAGGGGGGGGGGGGGGGCAGTCTGAGGGGGCGGCGGAATCCCTGAATTCCAGAATCCCCAAAAATCAAAGGAAGCCCCGAACCCCGGAGTCACAGAAACCCAGAACCCCCGAATTCCGGAATTCCTGAATCCCCAAGTCACAGAAACCCCGAATCCCAGGATCCCCAAATCCCTAAATCTCTGAATTCCTAAATCTCCAAATCCCCAAATCACAGAAACCCCAAATCCCAGAATCCCTAGATCCACAAAATTCCTGAATTCCCGGATCCCCAAATCCCCAAACCACAGAAACCCCAAATCCCGGAATCCCTGGATCCCTAAAATCCCCAAATCCACAAATCCACAAATCCCTGAACCCCAAAATCCCCAAATCACAGAACCCCAAATCCCTGAATCCCAGAATCCACAAATCCCTGAATCCCTGAAAATTCCCAAATCACAGAAACCCTGAATCCCAGAATCCCAAGATTCACAAATCCTGGAATCCCTGGATCCCCAAAACCCCCAAATCACCGAATTCCCAAATCCCCAAATCCCTGAAGCCCCAAATCTCCAAATTCCTGAATTCCTGCAGCCCCAAAATCCCCAAATCCCCAAATCCCGGAATCCTCAAATCCCCGAATCCCCAAATCCCCGAATTTCTGAATCCTCAAATCCTCAAATCACAGAAACCCCAAATCCTGGAATCCCAGAATCCCAAAATCCTCAAATCCCCAAATCCCTAAAGCCCCAAATCCCCAAATTTCCAAATCCCGGAAGCCCCAAATCCCTGAATTTCCAATTCCCCAAATCCCTAAATCACAGAAACCCCAAATCCCTGAATCTCTGAATCCCCAAATCCCCGAATCCCCCAAATCACCAAATCCCTGAATTCCCAAATCCCTAAAACCCCAAATCCCTGAAGTCCCAAATCAGAGAATCCCCAAATACCCCAATCCCTGAATCCCCGAATCCCCAAAATCCCTGAAGCCCCAAATCCCCAAATTTACAAATTCCTGAAGCCCCAAATCCCTGAATTTCCAATTCCCCCAAATCCCCGAATCCCCAATTTCCGGATCCCGGACCCCGCAGCTCCGGCTCACCCGCGTGGCTCTGCGCTTCCCAGAAATCTACGATGAGGAAAAAGCAAAAACAAAACAAAAAACCCCCAAAATTCCGGTTTTTACAGCAAAATCCCAAACTTCCCCCCCTCCCCACCCCGGAATTCCCGTTTCACCCCTCCTCCCCAAATCCCTGAATTCTCAAATCACTGAATTCTCAAATCCCTGAATCCCAAATCCCTGAATCCCCAAATCCCTGAATCTCCAAATCCCCAAATCCCTGAATCCCCAAATCCCCAAATCCCTGAATTTCCGAATCCCCAAATCCCCAAACCACAGAAACCCCAAATCCCAGAATCCCAGAATCCAAAAATCCTCAAATCCCTAAATCCCCGAATCCCCAAATCTCTGAAGCCCCAAATCCCTGAAACCCTCAAATCCCTGAAAGCCCCAAAGCCCCAAATCCCTGAAACCCTCAAATCCCTGAAAGCCCAAATCCCTGAATCCCCGAATCCCTGAATCCCCGAATCCCAAATCCCTGAAACCCCAAATCCCCAAATCCCTGAATCCCAGAACCCCCAAATCTCCAAATCCCTGAAAGCCACAAATCCCTGAATCCCCGAATCCCCGAATCCCTGAATCCCCGAATCCCCAAATCCCTGAAAGCCCCAAATCCCCAAATCCCTGAAACCCCAAATCCCATAATCCCCGAATCCCTGAATCCCCAAATCCCTGAAACCCCAAATCCCATAATCCCCGAATCCCTGAATCCCCAAATCCCTGAAACCCCAAATCCCCAAGTCCCTGAAAGCCCCAAATCCCTGAATCCCGAATCCCCAAATCCCTGAATTTCTGAATCCCCAAATCCCTGAAACCCCCAAATTCCAAAGCCCCGAATCCCCGAAGCCCCAAATCCCCAGTTTGGGGATTCGGGAATTCCGGAGTTCCCGCGCTCACCCAGCTCGGCTCTCAGCTGCCCTGGAAGGAGAAGATTTTCCCGTCACTTTTTTTGGGATTTTCCCGCTTTCCCTCCCAGCGGGGAAAAAAATTATATTTTTATGTTTTTTTGGTTTTATGTTTTCATATTTTTAATATATATTTTTATATTTCAACCTTTTTATATTTTTACATTTTTATATATTTTTCTATTTTTATGTTGTTATGTTTTTCTATATTTTTCTATATTTTCTATTTTTGTATTTTTCCATTTTTCTATTTTTCTGTATTTCTATATTTTTGTGGTTTTATATTTTTAATTTTTATTTTTAAATTTTTTATATTGATATATTTATATTTTTATATTTTATATTCTTACATTTTTATATATTCTTATATTTTATATTTTTATATTTTGTATATCCTTATATTTTCACATTTTTATATTCTTACTTTTTTTAACATTTTTTGTTTTTTTTAATATTTTTATATATTTACTAATTTTACTTTTTAATATATTTTTACATTTTTACATTTTAAAATATTTTCCATTTTTCCATTTTTCCATTTTTATATATTTTTATATATTTCTATATATATTTATATATTTTTATGTTTCTTTTTAATATTTTTATATTTTTATATTTTTTATTTTTTACATATTTATATATCTTTATATTTCTATATTTTTACATTTTTACATTTTTATGTTTTTACATTTCTTAATTTTTTATTTTTTACATTTTTTATTTTTTATATTTTTATATTTTTATATTTTTAATATTTTCTTTACATTTTTACATTTTTACATTTTTACATTTTTACATTTTTGTACTTTTATACTTTTATACATTTATACTTTTATATTTTAATTTATTTTTATATTTTTATACATTTTTATATATATTTATGTATGTTAGATATTTTTAGATATTTTTACATTTTTACATTTTTATACTTTTATATTTTAATTTAATTTTTATATTTTTATACATTTTTATATATACTTATGTATTTTATATATTTTTAGATATTTTTACATTTTTACGTTTTTACATTTTTATATTCCTTATATATAAAAAATATAAAAATGTTTTTATTTTGAATCAGCTCGGGGGGAATTGCTGGAATTTCCCCTTTTTCTTACCCAAGCGCTCCTTGAATTCCACTTTTGCTGGGAAGGAAAAAAAAAAAAACCGGGAATGAGCGACGGGAAAATTCCGGGGAAAAAAAATCAAAATATCGGCAGGGAAACAATTGGGAAAAAGGAGAAAAATGGGGAAAAAAAGGGGAAAAATGGGAAAAAATGGAGAAAAAAAGAGAAAGAAAGGGGGGAAAGGGGGAAAATTGGGGAAAAAAAGGAAAAAATGGGAAAAAATGGGAAAAAATGGGATTTACCTGCTCGTTTCTTGGCTTTTTCTTCATCTGGGAATTCCGGATGTGGAATCAAAGGGATAAGCGGGAGAAATGTTAATTTTAAAATTAATTTTTAAATTAAAATTAAAAGAGGGAAAAGGGGAAAAGGGGAAATTGGGAAAAGGTGGGGGGGGAAGGGAAAAAAGAAAAAAAAGAGGAAAATGGGAAAAAAGAGGAAAAGAAAAAAAGGGAAAAAAAGGGAAAGAAGAGGGGAAAAAGGGGGAAAAGGGGAAAAAGAAAAAAGGGGGGGAAAGGGGAAAAATGGGAAAAAATGGAAAAAAAAGGGGGAAAAGGGGAAAAAGGGGGGAGGGAAAAAGAGAGGAAAAAGGGAAAAAAGGAAAAGGGTAAAAAGGGGGAAAAAGCAGAAAAAAGGAAAAAAGAGGGGGAAGGGGGAAAATTGACAAAAGGGGGAAAAGGAAAAAATAAAAAAGGGAGAAAAAAGAAAAATGGAGAAAAAAGGGGGAAAAGGGAAAAAGGGGGGGAAGTGAAAGGGGGGGAGAAGGGGAAAAAAGGAGAAAAGGGAAAAGGGGAAAAAAGGGAAAGAAGAGGGGAAAAAGAGTTGGAAAAAGGGAAAAAAGGGAGGAAGGGGGGAAAAGGGGGGAAAAGGGAAAAATAAAAAAAAAGGGGGAAAAAGGGGAAAAAAGAAGGGGCAAAAGGGAAAGAAGGGAAAAAAAGGAAAAAGGGGGGAAAAGAGGGGAAAAATGGAAGAAGAGGGGAAAAAAGAGGAAAAAAGGGGAAAAGAGGGGAAAGGAGAAAAAGTGAAAAAAAGGAAAAGAAAAAGCAAGAAAAAAGGAAAAAGGGAAAAAAGGGGAAAAAAGGGGAAAAAGCGGGGGGGGGGGGAAGGGGAAAAAGAGGGAAAAGGGGGAAAAGGGGGGAAGAGGGAAAAATAAAAAAGGGGGAAAAGGGGAAAATAGAGGGGGCAAAAGGGGAAAAAGGGAAAGAAGAGGGGAAAAAGAGGGGGGAAAGGGGAAAAATGGAGAAGGGAAGAAAGAGGAAAAAAGGGGAAAAGGGGGGGAGGAGAAAAAAGGGGGAAAAGGGAAAAAAAAAGGAAGAAAAAAAACAGGGAAAAATGGAAAAAGTATGAAAAAGGGAAAGAAGAGGGGGAAAAGAGGGAAAAATGGGAAAGAAGGGGGGAAAAGGGGGGGAAAGGAGAAAAAAGGGGGAAAAGAGGAAAAAAAGGAAAGGAAAAACCAAGAAAAAAAGGAAAAAGAGGAAAAATGGGGAAAATGGAAAAAGGGGTAAAAAAGGGTAAAAAAGCAGAAAAAAAGGAAAAAAGGAAAAAGGAGGGGAAGGGGGACAAGAGAAAAAAGGGAAAAAGGGGAAAAAATGAAAAAATAAATAGAAGGAAAGAAAAGGAAAAAGGGAGAAGGGAAAAAAGGGGAAAAGGGCAAAAAAAGGGGGAAAAAAAGGGGGAAGAGGGAAAAATAAAAAAGGGGGAAAAGGGGAAACAAGAGGGGGCAAAAGGGGGAGAAGGGAAAAAAAGGAAAAAGGGGGGAAATGGGAAAGAAGAGGGGAAAAAGAGGGGAAAAAGAGGGGGAAAATGTAAAAAAGGGAATAGAGGAAAAAAGGGAAAAGGGGGGAAAAAAGGGGAAAAAGGGGAAAAATGGAAAAAGGGAAAAAAAAAGGGTAAAAAGGGTAAAAAAGCAGAAAAAAGGAAAAAAGAGGGGAAGGGGGACAAGAGAAAAAAGGAAAAAGGGGAAAAAGGGGGGGAAAAGGGGAAAAAAGGGGGAAAAGGGGAAAAAGGAAAAAATAAAAAAAGAGGGGAAAGGGAAAAAGGGAGAGAAGGGAAAAAGGGGCAAAAAAGGGGAAAAAGGAGAGAGAAAAAGGGTAAAAAGGGGGAAAAGGGCAAAAAAAGGGGGAAAAGGGAAAAACAAAAATGGGGGAAAAGGGAAAAAAGGGGAAAAAGGGGGGGAAGAGGGGAAAAAGAGGGGGGAAAAGGGAAAAATGGAAAAAGGGGAAAGAAAAGGGGAAAAAAGGGAGAAAAGGGGAAAAAAAGGAAAGAAAAAAAACAAGAAAAAAGGAAAAAGAGGAAAAAGGGTAAAAAAGGGTTAAAAAGGGTAAAAAAGCAGAAAAAAGGAAAAAAGGAAAAAAGAGGGGAAGGGGGACAAGAGAAAAAAGGGAAAAAGGGGAAAAAGGAAAAAAAAAGGGGGAAAAAGGAAAAAGGGAGAAGGGTAAAAAGGGGAAAAGGGCAAAAAAAAGGGCACAAAAAGGGGGAAAAGGGAAAAACAAAAAAGGGGGAAAAGGGGAAAAAAGGGAGAAAAAGGGGGGAAGAAGGGAAAAAGAGGGGAAAAAGGGAAAAATGGAAAAAGGGGAAAAAGGGAAAAAGGAGGGAAAAAGGGAAAAAAGGGAGAAAAGGAGGAAAAAAGGAAAGGAAAAAAAAAAAACAAGAAAAAAGGAAAAAGAGGAAAAAGGGGGAAAATGGAAAAAGGGGAAAGAAAAGGGAAAAAGGAGGGAAAGGGGAAAAAGGGAGAAAAGGGGAAAAAGGGGAAAAAAAGGAAAGGAAAAAACAAGAAAAAAAGGAAAAAGAGGAAAAATGGGAAAAAATGGAAAAAGGGGAAAAAAGGGAAAAAAGGGAGAAAAGGGGGAAAAAGGGGAAAAAGGGGAAAAAAAGGAAAGGAAAAAAAAAAACAAGAAAAAAGGAAGAAGAGGAAAAAGGGTAAAAAATGGAAAAAGGGTAAAAAAGGGGAACTCACCCAGCAGTGACTTCACTTTCTTCTTCTCTGGAAGGGAAAATGCAGAATTTTGGTCCCAAAACTCCCAGTTCAGGGACCTCGATCCCATTGGAAGTTTTTGATTAAAAATAAAAATTTTAATGATTTTTTTTTTCCCTATTTTCAATCGATTCTTCGATCCACAGACAAATCCAAACCTCTGGACTTCATTTTGAATTAATAAGTGACATTTACCCAATCCGAAATTAATTATTTTTAATAAAAAATTTTTGGCTTTAGTATTTAGTTTTTAAAATTAAATATTAAAATATTTAATCTAAAACGTAAAACACTGAGATATTAATCATTGAATTAATTAATCTTTTATTAAAAATTAAATATTATTTACATTTTAATATTCACTGTATAAATACATTAATATGTTTATATGTTAGTATATTATTGTTATTATAATATTAATAACTCAATAGTAATAATAAAATGCTTAATATAAATTATTAATTGTCGATTATTAATTATTAATTATTACATTTTAATTAAATATTAAAGTATTGAGTATTTTTATATTCAATATAAAAATATATTAACATTGATATGTTAACACAAGATATTAAAATCCTTATCATAATATTAAAAACTAAAAAGTAACAATAAAAACCTAAATATTAAATATTAAATATTAAATATTAAATATTAAATATTAAATATTAAATATTAAATATTAAATATTAATAGTAAATATTAATTGCTAAATATTAAATAAATTTAATGTTAATTAACTATTAAAATACTGTTATCGTTTATATTTATTATATTAATATATTACTATCAATATGTTAATTCATGATATATTAATAGTTTAATATTAACATCAATGACATATTATGCTATATAAATATTATTTAATATTTTTACTTTTTTTTTACATTTTAACTGGATCAAAAAGAGATTTGCAAAAAAACCCCAAAAATAAAAAAACAAAGGTAGATTTTATCACGATTAAATTGAAAAATTGCTCTAAGAAATTAGAGCAAAATTCTAATTGTAAATTATTGGTAATTTTGATTTAATTTTTTCGATTAGGACGTTTTTAAATGGGGAGTTTTCAATTGATTAAAAAATAAAAAATAGAAATTAAATCAAATTTTAAAATTAGCAACTTGGTCAAAAAAGTAAATGTAATAAAAATGAGTAAATTTTGGCATTTTAAAATTGTGAATTTTGAAATTGTAAAAAATTCGAAATTACAGCAAAAAGCGATTTTAAACAGGATTTTCACCTTCCTCCATTGCCAGCTTTGCCTTTCCTGGAAAAACAAGAGAACGTTAAAAATTAAATTAAATTTAATGTTATTTAATTATGTAAGATCTTTAATGAAGAGATTATTTTATTTTTATTTTATTTTTAATAATAATTTTTAGTTATAATAAAAATTAATGATTAAATTAAAGCATGAAAACATGTAGCAATGGTACCATTAGCGATCGTTAATTAGTAATTAATTCCCTCACCTGCACTCACGGTTCTCTTGTGGCTCCCTGGGTAAAGAAAAAAAAAAAAGAAATAGAAATAAAACCAAAAAACCCTATAAATATAAATATAAATATAAATATAAATATAAATATAAATATAAATATAAATAGAAATAGAAATAGAAATAGAAATAGAAATAGAAATAGAAATAGAAATAAAATACATAAATATTATATAAAATATAAATATAAATAAAAAACAAAACCCAAAAATAAACGTAAAAACAAAAGTAATAAAATTAAAAAATTTTAAAAAATTTAAAAATAAAAATAAAAATAAAAATAAAAATAAAAAATAAAAATAAATATAAAAATAAATATAAAAATAAAATATAAATATAAAAGTAAAAGTAAAGGTAAACGTAAAACAAAAATAAAAATAATAAAATAACTGAAAATGAAAATAAAAATAAAAATAAAAATGAAAATAAAAATTAAAAATACAAGTAAAAACAAAAGTAAAAATAAAAACAAAAATAAAAATAATAAAATAACTGAAAATGAAAATGAAAATAAAAATTAAAAATCCAAGTAAAAACAAAAGTAAAAATAAAAATGAAAATAAAAATAAAAAATAATAAAAAAGTAAAACTAAAAAATAAAATAAAAATTAAAAATATGAAAATAAAATAAAATAAAATAAAACAAAAAATAAAATAAAAATAAAGGAAAATAAAAAAATTAAAATTAAAATTAAAACTAAAATTAAATTTTAAATATTTCCATTTTCCCGGTGTTTCCGAGGGGCAGTCTGGCTCCCAGGCCGCTTTGGGATTCCCCTGGGATCGGGATCGGGATCGGGGTCGGGACTCACGCTGCAGGCCGCAGGAAATGAGGGAGATCAGCGCCAGGCTCAGGAACAGAACCGCCAGGAAAACCCGGAGCCACGGGGAGATGGAGGGCAGGAAAGAGTCTGGGAGAACGGGGGGGAAAAAAGTAAATTAATTCAGTAACTAATTATCATTAACCAATTAATTATCAATTAATTATCAATTATATGCTATTAGGTACTAATTATAATTCATTAATTATAACTCTTTAATCATTAACTACCAGTTATTTATTATTTATTATTAATAATTATTAATTACCAGTTATCCATTATTTATTAATACTTATTAATTATTAGTTATTGATTACATATTATTAATTATTATAAAAATTAATTCTATATAATATACATATTATATATATTATATTTTACGTATTATGTATTCTATATTCCATATTCTAAATTCCATATCTATATTCTATATTCCATATTCCATATTCTATATTCTATATTCTATATTCTATATTCTATATTCTATATTCTATATTCTATATTTCATATATGAGATATCACGTATGGTATATCATGTATGGTATATGATATATGATATACGATATACGATATATGATATATATCATATAAGAATAATTTTAGTTATTAATCATAATAATCAATGTAGCAATTATTTTTATAACTAGCGAATATTGAGATAAAATTATTTTTAAATTAAATTAACCGAATCGAAATTTAATTAAATTAAAAATTATTAATTAATCAATAATTAGTCGATTGATTGATTAATTAGAGCAATTAATAGTTAAATAGTTGTAAAATAATTAAACAATCATTAATTATTCAGAGATGGATTATTATGCTAATTACTAAATATTCTTTTAATGTAAAGGCGAAATTCAATTTAAAATTCTATCATTTAAGGCCTAAATATTCAAATATTTATTAATTATTTATGGCTATAATATAATTATTAAATGCGCAATGAATGATTTGATTATAAATGAATCTATTAATTACTAACAATTCTAATAACAATTTACAGCCTGAATATTATAATGAATACTCAATATTTTAGTAATTATTTAAAGTTTTAATTTTCAATTAATTAATAAGTATACAATTAAGAATTTAAGTACTAATATTCTATTAAGGATTAAATATTCTCTTAGCTATTTAACATTTAAATTTGCCATTAACTGATAATTATTGTAATAATTATTGAATGATTAAATATTATACTAGGATTAAATATTCTCTTAATGATTTAAGGATTTAATTTAAGGATTAAATAGTTGATTAAGGATTAACTATTTTATTAAGGAATAAACATACAATTAATAATGAAATTGTTTATTAATGAATGCTTAATATCTCATTAATTATGAAATACTCTGATAATGACCTAGGGGTTAAGTAGTCAATTAAGCCATCGCATTAATTAATGGGTATTAATTAATTAATATTTTAAATTAGCTTAATTTAATGTTAAATTAACTTAATATTAATAAAATAGTAAATTAATAAACATTTTAATAATGATTAAATTATTAAGCATTTGTTTAAGGCTGAAATATAAAATTAAGTATTAAATATTCCCATAATCAATTAAGGATTGTCTATTCCCTTTATGATTAGATATTTTATTATTGATTAGGCATTCTATTAAAGATTATTAATGATTAAGCATTCAATTAATGATTAGTGGAAGTGGGAGGTGGGGATGTTTTATTTTACTGCTAAATAAATCAATAAATTCTGTTAATAAATAAAATTTTAAAATAAAATGTGAAGGTAGAAATAGACAAAAATAATAAGGAAAAATAAAAATAAATCTAGAAAATAAAATAGAAATATTTTAATAATGAAAATTAAATCAAATTTATGACTTCAACGAAAGCTGCTCATTTGGAGAAGTTAAATTAAATTAAATTAAATTAAATTAAATTAAATGGTAATCAATAAAATTAGTGACTCCAACCCTTTGGATCCAACTGAAGATGCCAATTGGCAAAAATCAAATTCAGTCAATCAATCATTAAATGATAATAAATGAAATTAAAGACTTTGATAAGAGCTGCTAATTGGAAAAAACAAAACAGAATAATATAAAATAAATTTTAAATTAAATTAAACTAAGCTGCATTTAATTTTATTGAAAAATCAATAAATTATAATCAACAAAAGACCTTGGGGAGAGCTGCTAATTAGCAAAAAATAAAATAAATTTTAAATTAATTTAAATAAACTGAATTGAATTTTTTAAAAAAAATCAATAAATGATAATCAATAAAAGGCCTGGGCGAGAGCTGCTAATCAGCAAAAAATAGAGTAAAACAAAATAAATTTTAAAATAAATCAAACTAAACCAAATTTATATTTATTTAAAAATCAATAAATGATAATCAATAAAAGATCTTGTCAAGAGCTGCTAATTAGAAAAAAAAAGAAAAAAGAAAAAAATTTTAAATGAAATTAAATCAAATCAAATTAAATTTAAAACCCAATAAACACTCAATAAAATGGAAGGCTTTATAATCATTAGAAGAATTTGGCGAGAGCTGCTAGTTATCAAAAAATAAAATAGAAAGCAAATTTAAATTAAACTGAATCAAATTAAATTAAATTTAGAACCCAAATAGAGAAATAAATAAATAAATAAAAATTAAAAATAAAAATAAAAATGAGAATAAAATTAAAATAAAATAAAATAAAAATTAAATGAATAAATAAAAATAATTTAAAAATAAATGAAAATAAAATAAAATGAAATAAAATAATAAAAATAAAAATAAAAATAAATTAAAATTAGAACTAAAATTAAAATAAATAAAAATAAAAATAAAAATAAAAATAAAAATAAAAATAAAAATAAAAATAAAAATAAAAATAAAAATAAAAATAAAAATAAAAATAAAAATAAAAGTAAAAATAAAAAATAAAAATAAAAATAAAAATGAAAATGAAAATGAAAATAAAAATAATAAAAAAATAAATTTTAAATATAAAAATCAATAAAATTTTAAGGCTTCCAACCCTTTAGACTCAACTAATTAGGAAAAAAAATCCCATTAAATTCCCGGGAATTGTTCCCCACCGTGGATGCGGATCCGCGACTCGCGGGAGGCGTTGAGCCGGCGGTTGAGCACCCGGCAGGAGATCTCCAGGTCGGCTCCCGGCGGGATCCTCACGGAAGCCTCGACGCTGAAGAGGCCCCCGGGCGTCACCGTGGCCGTGGTGGTCATCGGCTCCGGCCGGACTTTGCCCCGTCCGTCCAGCCAGAGCAGCTCCGGCCGCGGGAACCACCCGGAGGCGCGACAGGAGACCCCCAGGTCTCGCTTCTCGGGGCTCCTCAGGATCACGGCGGGACCTTCTCCGACGGCTGTGGAGAAACAGGAATTTCCATTTCAATCCCGTTAAATTTGGGTTTTCTGGAAATTAAGGATTCTCTTCATTGAGGAGTTGCCGCCATCCAATGATGGATGGAGCCTCTCCAAGGGCTGTGGAAAAACAGAGGGATTTTCCATCTCAATCCCGTTAAATTTGGGTTTTCTGGAAATTAAGGATTCTCTTCATTGAGGAATTGCCACCACTCGATGATGGATGGAGCTTCTCCAAGGGCTGTGGAAAAACAGAGGGATTTTCCGTCTCGATCCTGTTAAATTTGGGTTTTCTGGAACTCAATGATTCTGGTCATTGAGGAGTTGCCACCACTTGATGATGGATGGAGCCTCTCCAAGGGCTGTGGAAAAACAGAGGGATTTACCATTTGAATCCCATTAAATTTGGGGTTTCTGGAACTCAACGATTCTGGTCATTGAGGAGTTGCTGCCACTCAATGAAGGATGGAGCTTCTCCGGTGGCTGTGGACAAACAGAGGGATTTTCCACCTCAATCCCATTAAATTGGGGCTTTTCTGGAACTCAATGATTCCGGCCATTGAGGAGTTGTCACCACTCAATGATGGATGGAGCTTCTCCAAGGGTTGTGGACAAACAGAGGGATTTTCCATCTCAATCCCGTTAAATTTGGGTTTTCTGGAAATTAAGGATTCTCTTCACTGAGGAGTTGCCACCATTCGATGACGGATGGAGCTTCTCCAAGGGCTGTGGAAAAACAGAGGGATTTTCCATTTGAATCCCGTTAAATTTGGGTTTTCTGGAACTCAATGATTTTGGTCATTGAGGAGCTGCTGCCACAGGACCACAAATGGAGCCTCTCCAAGGGCTGTGGAAAAATAGAGGAGTGTTCCATTTGAATCCCATTAAATTTGGGTTTTCTGGGACTTAAGGATTCTCTTCATTGAGGAGTTGCCACCACTCGATGTTGGATGGAGTTTCTCTGGTGGCTGTGGACAAACAGAGGGATTTTCCATCTCGATCCCGTTAAATTTGAGTTTTCTGGAACTCAATGATTCCAGTCACTGAGGAGTTGCCACCACTCGATGATGGATGGAGCCTCTCCAAGGGCTGTGGGAAAAATAGAGGAGATTTTCATTTCAATCCTGCTAAATTTGGGTTTTCTGGAACTCAATGATTCCGGTCATTGAGGAGTTGCCGCCACTCGATGACGGATGGAGCTTCTCCAATGGCTGTGGACAAACAGAGGGATTTTCCATCTCAATCCCATTAAATTTGGGTTTTCTGGAGACCAACAATTCCGTTCATTGAGGAGTTGCTGCTGCAGGATCAGGGATGGAGCTCCTCTAACAGCTGTGGAAAACCAGAAAAATTTTCCATTTCCATCCCATAAAATTGGGGTTTTCTGTAACTCAGCCTCTTGCCCGGGAGTTGGGAAGCCTTGGAAGATTCTCCGGGATTCGATCCATGGGGTCTGGAGGTTCTCAGTAGTGGGTGGATCTGAGAATGTCCTCGGGAAAGAGATTTAATGGAAAATCTGGAAAGGGATGGAGGGGTGGGAGCAGTTCTGGGATGGATCTGGGAGTGGAATTGCCCAGGATTTCGAGGAAGGTATGAAATGTAAAAGTCGGAGAAGCGAATATATAAAATATAGAGAATGTAAAATTATAAAAGATAAAAATACAGTTATAAACAATATTATATAGAATATAAATGCAGATAAATGTGAATGTAAGTATGAATATAAAATAATATACTACTTATGCATATTTCCTTAAATGTATTAAATATAATCTTTATTTATTAATATTTAATCTAATATATTATACATTATACATTATACATTATACATTATAAATTATATATTACATATTATATATTATATATTATATATCATATATCATATAATATATAATATATAATATATAATATATAATATATAATATATAATATATAACATATAATATATAATATATAACATATAATATATAATATATAATATATAATATGTATTATATATTATGCATTATATATTATGCATTATAGATTATATATTATATATTATGTATTATATATTATGTATTATACATTATATATTATATATTATATATTAATTATATATTATGTTTAGAATGTATTTATAATTGTAATAATAATATTTTATAAATACACTATAACATAATATAACATAATATAATAAGAAGATGCAGGATATATAATTTTATAATATCTATTAATGTATTTAATATAATAAGTAATATAATTATTTTATTTTATGCAATAATATATAATTATACAATTATATGATATAGAAGTAATCAATTTTATGCACTTAATATAATTTATAGAATATATTATTGCATGCGATGTAAGATATAAATAATGTGCTTATATGTATTTATATATTTATATAATACAATATTTGTATTACACAACATGCAAGATGTTATGCATCTGATATTATACGGCATATAAGACGTGAAATATCAAAACATCTGTAACCTATAAAAATAAAAAAATCGATGACACAAACCCATAAATTATTTAATGTAAAAAAAAAAAAAAAGGATAAGTTATTTCTTAAATTTAAAATAATTTAATAATTACAAAACACAAAAAGAGGATTAAAATGCATAACGATGTTTCAAATAATCGCCCAGTTCTGTGCCGCGAAGGAAAAAAAGAGGGAAAAGCACCAACCTGCCACTTCCAGCTCCACCAACACTTCCCGGGACACGCCCTGGAAGGAGACCTGGCAGCTGTAGGATCCCTGGTCGGAGGTCTGGACATCCCTCAGCAGCAGAGAGGCATTCCCAGCTCGGAATTCCCCGTGGAAAAATTCCGCCCGGCCCCGGTACCGCTGGTCCGGCTCCTCCCTCCAGCCCTTCCCGCCATAGGCGCTCACTGGGATCCGCTGGGATTGGCCTTGGAAGGTCCAGCGGACGGAGAAATCCTCGGGAACGGGCGTGGGTCCCACCTGGCAGGGCAGGACCGCCCGCTCCCCGACGATCCCGAGGACGGGAGTTTTGGGAGCGCCGAGGGATCCGCCTGTTCCGGGGAAAAACGGGGGGGCTGGGTTCTGTGCTTCCCGTGGAATTTCGTCGGGGATGATTCCGTCCTCAAGAGGAGAGGAATCCAGAGGAAAAACCAAAATAAACCAAAAAACGGGGATGTGGCGCTCATGGATTTAATTTTCCGGCATTTTGGACGACGCCTCAACTTCTTGGCCGCTAAAGCATTGGGAAAGCCTGGGAAAACGGATGGAAACGGGGAATTCCGTCCAAAACAGATGTTTCAAACCCAGGATTTGCCCCCCAGAAAATTCCAGGTGGCCCCGACAGTGGCTCCCAGGAAGGCCTGGAATGTCCCAGGGCCTGGAATTCATCCCTCCAGTGCTGGGAGCTCTTGGATTCCCAGGGATCCACGAGGAACGTTCCTTGGACATCCCCGTTCCCAGGGGCTCTCCCAGCACGGGATTGGGATGCGGGGTGATAAAATCATGGAATTTTATCCATGGAAGCTGGAAGAGGATTCGGAGTCCAACCCCTGGCCCTGCACAGGACAATCCCAACAACCCCCGGGAGCGTTATCCCATCCGGAATGTTCGGAGTCGCTGTGGAAAGGAAGAGGAAAAGGAGCCTTTCCCAGTTAAATCCCGCATCCCCGTTAGGTTTGGGCTGACATTTCGGAGCAGGAATCGGAGAATTTTATGGGAAGAGATCCCAAATTTTACAGGAAGAGATCCCAAATTTTACGGGAAGAGCTCCCAAATGGAATTGCCCTCACCTGCAGCCAGGTGGGAGCCGCGCCGGAACGCCAGGGCCGGGAGCAGCGCCAGCCACCAGAGCCAGGGATCCATGGATAAATCCTGGAACCCGCCAGATTCCCAAGGGAGATTCCCTGGGGGGATTCCCTCGGTGCCTTCCCGATGGGAAACGACAAGAGGAGGGAGAGAGGGAAAAAAAGGAGGGAGAATATATATTATGTTTATGTATTTATTTATGATATAATTATATTAAACAGATTTTATTATAATAATTCCAATAATTTAACTTTATATTTCAAGGTCGTATTTGGGGGTTAAAATTTTATATGATAAATAGGTTATATTTATATATTATTATTTATATTATTATTTACAATAAAGAACTGTTACATATAATGTAATATATATAACATATAACATATGACATATGACATATGACATATGATATATAATATATGATATATAATATGTAATATATAATATGTAATATGTAATATGTAATATGTAATAATATATATTATAAAATATATAATCTAGTAAATATATTATATTTATATATTATTTGTACATTATATTTATATATAATTATTTATATTATTATTGACAATAAATAATTATTATATAAAATATTACATATATTATATATTATAAATATGTTATAGTTTTATATTATTATTTGTATATTATATTTATATATTATTATTTACATTTATAACATAAATACTACTTATATTCTGTGATTCTACACAATACATTTGTATTCATATTCACATTTATATTCACATTTATATTCACATTTACATTTACATTTACATTTATATTTACATTTATATTTATATTTATATTTATATTTATATTTATATTTATATTTATATTTATATTTATATTTATATTTATATTTATATTTATATTTATATTTATATCCTGTCGAATCACAAAACTACTCCGCTCGGAAAAAAAACCCCAAATCTTTCCAACCACCAAATCCAACAATTCCATACGGCAAAAAAAAAAAAAAAAATTTCCAACAAGAAAGGAATTCCCGGGATCAGCAGCAGGACCTTGACCCCGCTGCTTTAAAGGGAACCCCGTGATTTTTATGGATCCTGCTCCGGGTGTGGATAAACGATCAAACTGAGCAGCGAGCTGGGATTTAATCGGGATTGAATCCCCATTTCCTGGGATTTCCTGGGATTTCCTCCCTGCCCCAAATCGAGGATAAATCCCGCGGGAGAGGAATTCCCAAGGGGAGAACCCCTGCATTCCTCCCCATCCCCATTGTGCAAACAATTAATTTATCCCTGCCAAATGAATTTTATTGATTTTATTAATTTAATTCCTTCAATTAATCGATACAAATTAATTCAGGTTGTTTTGTTTTGTTTTTTTTTTTTTTCCTATTGGGAATTCCGTACCTGAGCGGGAAGGACCCGGCGGCTCCCCCCGGGAACGGCGTTGGGATCGACCTTTGCCCTCAGGTTTATGGTGCCTGGGAGCTGGGATTGGCGTTTTCCGGGGGGGGGGGGGAAGGCTGGAGTTGGGGAAAACGTCCCGAAAAATCCTCTCCTGCTTTATGTTTTAATGAAATTCAACTCTATGAATTTTATAATATTAATTAAATGTGTTAATAAAATTAAATGTGTTATTTAATGAATTAAAATAAAATTTAATTGAAATTAAAGGTGTTATTATATTTGGATATTCTATGTTGTTGTATAATAGTTGGGCACAATATTTTTTTATTCTACATTACGTTCTAATATTATTAATATATTAATTTATATTAATATATTCATTTAATATGTTATTGTATTTGGATTTTATATTTAGATATTTGGATTTTATATATTATATATTTTTATATATATTTAATTTTATATATAAATACATAAAATTTATAAAATCTATAAAATTTATTTATATTTTTATTTATATTTATATTTCGATACAATATTTATGCTATACATTATATTCAGTTATAAATATCATAATATTAATTTAGTATTATATTATATTTTGATATTATATTTCAATCTTATATTTTTATATTAGATTTTATTGTTATATTTAATATATTTTAACACCATATTTAAAATGTTTTAATTATATTTAAATCTGACTTTTATAATATAATTATTATATTTGGAAATTCTATGCTATATAATAGTTGGACACAGTATTTTTTTATTCTACGTTACATTCTAATATTATTGATATATTATTTTAATATTGTATTGTTGTATTTGGATTTTAGATTTAGACACTGATATATTTTGATACAATATTTATATTATACATTCTATTCAATTATAAATATCACAATAATTATATCACATTATATCTGGATTTTATATTTAAATATTTTATTTTGATATTGGATTTTAATGCTGTATTTAATATATTTTAATACCATATTAAATATGTTTTAATTATATTCAACTAAATGAATTTTATAATATTAATTAAATGTATTATTATATTTGGATATTCTGTGTTATATAATAGTTGAACACAATATTTTTTATTCTACATTGCATTCTAATATTATTAATGAATTATTTAATATTGTATAATTATATTTGGATTTTATATGTAGACATTTTGGTATCACATTTTGATGCCATATTTATGCTGTACATTCTATTCAATTATAAATATCATAATATTAATTTAATATTATATTATATTTAGATATTACATTTCAATCTTATATTTTTATATTAGTTTTATTGTTATATTTAATACATTTTAACATGGTATTTAATATGTTTTAATTATATTCAAGTCTGACTTTTATAATATTAAGTAAATATATCATTATATTTGGATATTCTATGCTATATTGTAGTTGG
The DNA here is from genome assembly GCA_016584745.2 of Phylloscopus trochilus trochilus. Taxonomy (NCBI): domain Eukaryota; kingdom Metazoa; phylum Chordata; class Aves; order Passeriformes; family Phylloscopidae; genus Phylloscopus; species Phylloscopus trochilus. The sequence continues at coordinate 769,470 of WQNJ02000075.1, read as the reverse complement.
AAACAATATTTTTTTATTCTACGTTACATTCTAATATTATTGATATATTATTTTAATATCGTATCATTGTATTTGGATTTGATATTTAGATATTTATATTTTAATATATTATATATTTTTATATATATTTAATTTTATATATAAATATATAAAATCTAGAAATTTTATACATTTGTAAGATTTATTTATATTTATATTTTGATATAATAATTTGAGAGCATATTTAAGCTATACATTCTATTCAATTATAAATATAATATTAATTTATTATCATATTATATTTGGATATTACATTTCAATCTTACATTTTGATATTAGATTTTATTGTTATATTTATTGTATTTTAATACCGTATTTAATATGTTTTAATTCTATTCAACTATGAATTTTATAATATTAATTACATTTGTTATTATAATTGGATAGTCTATGTTATATAATAGTTGGACACAATATTTTTTATTTTTCATTGCATTCTAATATTATTAATATATTAATTTATTATTGTGTCGTTGTATTTGGATTTGATATTTAGCTATTTATATTTTATATATATTATATATTTTTATATATTTAATTTTTATATATATAAATATAAAATTTGTAAATTTTATAAATTTATGAAAATTATTTATAATTAGACCTTTTGATATCCTATTTTGATGCCATATTTGTACTATAGATTCCATTCAATTATAAATATCACAATAATTATATCACATTATATCTGGACATTACATTTAAATATTGTATCTTGATATTAGATTTTAATGTTATATTTAAAGCAATTTAATACCATATTTAATACATTTTAATCATGTTCAACTCTGAATTTTGTAACATTAATTAACGAGGGGAAATTTATCGGTGGGAACTGATCAATTAATTAAATCGCAGTATCAATATTTTAAAAATTAATTAAGTACAGTGCAATAAAATGCAATAAAACAAATATAATGAAAATAAAACAAGAATAACAAAAACCAACAAAAATAATAAAACCAGAACAAAAATAATAAAAATAAGCCAAGAATAATAAAAAAGAACAAAAATAAATAAAAAATAAAAGCAAAATAATAAAAAAGAACAAAAATAATAAAAATAAAAGAAAAATAATAAAAATAACAAAAAAATTAACATAAAAGAAAAATAATAAAAAAGAAAAATAACAATAAAAATAAAAGAAAAATAATAAAAAGAACAACAACAAAAAATAATAATAAAAAACCCCAAAAAATAATAAAAATAACAAAAATAATAAAAATAAAACAAAAATAATAAAAATAACAAAAATAATAAAAATAAAAAAGAATAATAAAAAGAACAAAAATAATAAAAATAAACCAAAACCAATAAAAAATAAACAAAAAAATCCTTGATTTAAAGGGGAGGAAAAAAGGGGGAAAAAGTTTCCACACCTGGAAGGAATTCCTCCCTGGGAAGGTGCTGAGGCCAAGACACAGCTTTCCCAGAAAATCGTTTGGAATGTGTTGGGAACATTTCTGAGGACAAAAAACCCCAAAACCCCACAAGTAACCAGCAAACATCTGGCTTTGATCTTCCACCTGGAGCCAGAATTCCATGAATCCCAGGGATTTACAGGGTGGAGAGAGAGAGAGAAAAAATCCTCCAAGGGGAAACCAGCCCTTGGATTCTCCTTGGATTGGGAAACGAGCCTGCGAGATTCCAGGGGATCCGCCCAGGATGGCGATAAAATCCGTAACGTTTCTCCCAGGAAACCCCGTCCCGGATTCCCTGGAAATTCCCTGGTTGGTTTTGGGATTCTGGCTAACTTTGATCCCACCTGGAACCAGCACGAATCCCGGGATTTTGCCTCGTCCGTTAGTCCTGAAGGGAATAAATCGAATTATTTATTTCCCAGCTGCCCTGCCCAACCTGATTCCTTCCCTCTCCCTTAATCCGCTGGTGTGGGAAGAAACAAACCTGGAAAAATTTTGGAACTTTAATAAAAGATCTAAATTCCACAGGTTTGGGTTGGGTTTTTTTGTTGTTTTGTTTTGGTTTTTTTTGTTGTTTTGTTTTGGTTTTTTTTGGGTTTTTTTTTTTTTTTTTTTTTTTAATCTAAATCCCAGGATTTAGGTCTCTGCGTTGTTCAATTCTGAACGACATTAAATTGATTAAATTAAATTAATTTAGTCAATTAAATTAAATCAAATCCAATCAAATTAAATTAGTATCGGGTTGTTATATTTTGATACTGTATTTTTTGATATTATATTTTTGATATAAAAATATAATATTAAAATATATAAAATATAAATAAATATATATATTTAATAATATATATATTTATATAATATATATTAATAAATATACATTATATACACATTTATAAATATATATATTTGTAATATATATTATATAAAAATATATAAATAAAATAAATATATATTTATATATTTTTATAAATATATATATTTTATATATTTATATAAATATATAAGAAATAAGTATTTATATTTATAAATATATATTATATATATTTATATATATTTATATAATATATATATTATATATATAAATAATATATATAAAAATACATTTTTTATATTATATTATATTATATTTTGATATTATATCCCAATATCGTAAATTCACAGACCAAAAATTCTGGGGAAAAAAAAAAAGAAAAGAAAAGAAAAGAAAAGAAAAGAAGAAAAAGAAAAAAAAATCTTTTGTGGTCAAAGTCCCTTTTTTTTTTCAGAGCTTGCAGGGTGTAGTGCAGGGGTTCCTGGAGTCTGTAGTAGAGATTTATTAAAGTAGATATTTATTCAAGTAGAGTTTTGTTAAAGTATAGATTTGTTAAAGCAGGGATTTATTAAAGTAGAGATTTATTAAAGCAGATATTTAATAAAGCAGATATTTATTACAGATTTGTTAAAGTAGAGATTTATTGAAGTAGATATTTATTCGAACAGAGACTTATTAGGTTAGACATTTATTAAATTAAAGATTTATTAAAATAGATATTTATTCAAGTAGAGATTTATTAAAGTAGGTATTTATTAGAGTACATATTTGTAAAGTAGAGATTTAATAGAGATTTATTAAAGTAGAGCTTTATTAAAGCAGAGATTTATTAGAGATTTGTTAGAGATTTATTAAAGTAGAGATTTGTTAAAATAGAGATTTATTAAAGCAGAGATTTATTAAAGTAGATATTTATTACAAATTTGTTAGAGATTTATTTATTCAAGTAGAGATTTATTGAAGTAGATATTTATTCGAACAGAGACTTATTAAGTTAGACATGTATTAAATTAAAGATTTATTAAAATAGAGATTTATTCAAGTAGAGATTTATTCAAGTAGATATTTATTAGAGATTTATTGAAGTAGATATTTGTAGAAATTTAATAGAGATTTATTAGAGATTTATTCAAGTAGAGACTTATTCAAGTAGGGATTTATTCAAGTAGAGATTTGTTAAAGCAGGTATTTATTAGAGGTGTTTTAACGTACATATTTATTAAAGCAGATATTTATTAAAGTGGAGAGTTATTCAAGTAGATTTTTATTAAAGTAGATACTTATTAGATATTTATTAGATATTTATTAGATATTTATTAGAGATTTATGAGACATTTATTAGAGATATATTAAAGTAGATATTTATTAAAGCAGATATTTATTAGAGATTTATTAAAGTAGAGATTTATTAAAGCAGAGATTTATTAGAGATATATTAAAGCAGAGATTTATTCACGTATAGATTTGTTAAAGCAGAGATTTGTTAGAGATTTGTTAAAGTAGGTATTTATTAGACTTTTTTTAAAGTACATATTTATTAAAGCAGATATTTATTTTAAAGTAGAGATTTATTCAAGTACAGATTTATTAAAGCAGATATTTATTAAAGAGATATTTATTAGAGATTTATTAAAGTAAAGATTTATTAAAATAGAGATTTATTAAAGCAGAGATTTATTAAAGTAGATATTTATTAAAGGAGATATTTATTACAGATTTGTTAAAGTAGAGATTTATTTATTCAAGTAGAGATTTATTGAAGTAGATATTTATTCGAACAGAGACTTATTAAATTAGACATGTAATAAATTAAAGATTTATTAAAATAGATATTTATTCAAGTAGAGTTTTTTTCAAGTAGAGATTTATTAGAGTACATATTTGTAAAGTAGAGATTTAATAGAGATTTATTAAAGTAGAGCTTTATTAAAGCAGAGATTTATTAGAGATTTGTTAGAGATTTATTAAAGTAGATATTTATTACAAATTTGTTAAAGTAGAGATTTATTTATTCAAGTAGAGATTTATTGAAGTAGATATTTATTCGAACAGAGACTTATTAGGTTAGACATTTATTAAATTAAAGATTTATTAAAATAGAGATTTATTCAAGTAGAGATTTATTCAAGTAGAGATTTATTAGAGATTTATTGAAGTAGATATTTGTAGAGATTTAATAGAGATTTATTAGAGATTTATTAAAGTAGAGAATTATTCAAGTAGAGATTTATTCAAGTAGGGATTTATTCAAGTAGAGATTTGTTAAAGCAGATATTTATTAGAGATTTGTTAAAGTAGGTATTTATTAGAGGTTTTTTAAAGTACATATTTATTAAAGCAGATATTTATTAGAGAGTTATTCAAGTAGAGAGTTATTCAAGTAGAGATTTATTCAAGTAGATTTTTATTAAAGTAGATACTTATTAGATATTTATTAGAGATTTATTATAGATTTATTAGAGATTTATTGAAGAAGAGATTTAGTAAAGTAGATATTTATTAAAGCAGAGATTTATTAAAGCAGATATTTATTAGAGATTTATTAAAGTAGATACTTATTAAAGTAGACATTTATTAGAGATTTATTGAAGTAGAGATTTGTTAAAGCAGATACTTATTAAAGTAGAGATTTATTAGAGATTTATTGGAGATTTATTAAAGTCGATATTTATTAAAGCAGATATTTATTAAAGCAGATATTTATTAGAGATTTATTAAAGTAGAGATTTATTAAAGCAGAGATTTATTCACGTATAGATTTGTTAAAGCAGAGATTTGTTAAAGCAGATATTTAGTAGAGATTTGTTAAAGTAGGCATTTATTAGAGTTTTTTTTAAGTACATATTTATTAAAGCAGATAGTTATTAGAGAGTTATTCAAGTAGATACTTACTAAAGTAGAGATTTATTAAAGTAGAGATTTATTAGAGATTCATTGAAGAAGAGATGTAGTAGATATTAATTAAAGCAGAGATTTATTAAAGCATATATTTATTAAAGCAGATATTTATTAGAGATTTATTAAGTAGATACTTACTAAAGTAGATACTTATTAGAGATTTATTAGAGATTTATTGAAGTAGAGACTTATTCAAGCAGATATTTATTAGAGATTTATTAAAGCATATATTTATTAAAGCAGATATTTATTAGAGATTTATTAAAGCAGATATTTATTAAAGCAGATATTTATTAAAGCAGATATTTATTAGAGATTTATTAAAGTAGAGATTTATTAAAGTAGAGATTTATTAGAGATTTATAAATCAGGGATTTATTAAGGTAGATATTTATTAAAGCAGATATTTATTAGAGATTTATTAAAGTAGATACTTATTAAAGTAGATACTTATTAGAGATTTATTAGAGATTTTTTAGGGATTTATTAAAGCAGAGATTTATTAAAGCAGATATTTATTAAAGTAAATATGTATTAAAGCAGATATTTATTAAAGCAGATATTTATTAAAGCAGATATTTATTAGAGATTTATTAGAGATTCATTCAAGCAGATAGAGATTTATTAAAGTAGAGATTTATTAAAGCAGGGATTTATTAAAGCAGATATTTATTAAAGTCGATATTTATTAAAGCAGATATTTATTAAAGCAGATATTTATTAGAGATTTATTAAAGTAGAGATTTATTAAATCAGGAGTTTATTAAGGTAGATATTTATTAAAGCAGATATTTATTAAAACAGATACTTATTAGAGATTTATTAAAGTAGATACTTATTAAAGTAGATACTTATTAAAGTAGAGATTTATTAGAGATTTATTGAAGTAGAGACTTATTCAAGCAGATATTTATTAAAGTAGAGATTTATTAGAGATTTATTAAAGCAGATATTTATTAAAGTAGATATGTATTAAAGCAGATATTTATTAGAGATTTTTTAAAGTAGAGATTCATTCAAGCAGATAGAGATTTATTAAAGTAGAGATTTATTAGAGATTCATTAAATCAGGGATTTATTAAGGTAGATATTTATTAAAGCAGATATTTATTAAAACAGATACTCATTGGTGAAATGTATCAGTAAAATGGAGACAGTTGGGGGAACTCCAGGAAAATTGTGAATTATATCAGATTTATTGCCTTAATGTTCAAACCTGGCATTGGCCTGTGAAAAACGAGGTTCGCTTTTTATAAAAAATGTATCATTTTAATAGAAATAAAATAAAAATAGACAATTAGGAGTCAGGTCTCATAAATCTTTTTGGTTTTTTTTTTTTTTTCAAGGTTCTGGCCATTAAAGGGTCGATTGTTCTTTATCAGGAATCTTCACAGCGGGAATGGAGGACGGCATCTCCCACCCTCTGGTTGGTTTCGTACACTAAACAGGGCATTTCCAGTCACCCTGAACTACTTTGGGCCACTGTCACAGCAGAAGAAGAAGAAGAAGAAGAAGAAGAAGAAGAAGAAGAAGAAGAAGAAGAAGAAGAAGAAGAAGAAGAAGCAAAAGAAGAAGAAGAAGAAGATGGAGGAGAAGAAGAAGAAGAAGAAGAAGAAGAAGAAGAAGAAGCAGAGGAAGAAGCAGCGGAAGAAGAAGAAGCAGAAGAAGAAGAGGAAGAAGCAGAAGAAGAAGAGGAAGAAGCAGAAGAAGCAGAAGCAGAAGAAGAAGAAGCAGAAGAGGAAGAAGAAGAAGAAGAAGAAGAAGCAGAAGAAGAAGAAGCAGCAGAAGAAGCAGAAGAAGAAGAAGAAGAAGAAGAGGAAGAAAAAGAAGAAGAAGAAGAAGAAGAAGAAGAAGAAGAAGCAGCAGAAGAAGAGGAAGAAAAAGAAGAAGAAGACCCCCATCTCATCGTCCATCTTGTCCCCATTCACCCTCTGTTTTAGAAACCCCAAATGTGACAAACTGCGCCGTTCTTTGTTACACTTTGGTGGCTTGCAACTGCTCTCTCAATGCTGGAGGTCCCTCCCATGGGCTAAAGTCAAGGCCTGTAGCCGTGGTTCGTGCCTGCAACGTTTTGATTTCTCTGAAAACCTTTCCCAGGCACAATCCTGTTAACAAGGGATATGTTTTTTACACTATCCTGTTCTTCTGCATTCCTTACCCCTAGGAGGGGCTTCTCTTGATGTCCCTCTGAGTTGACCAGTGTGGTCCAAGGAGTTTGTCTTCCTTCCACCCCTTGGGTGGGTTCTTTGTAAAATACTGTCCTGGGTTACAGTGTAAAATTGTGCCCAAGGGATGTATTCTATCCCCATGAGCCCTTGGAGCCAAGGTGGGGCAGTGTTCTCCTTATCTTCTGATAACGAGCCCAACAATGCCTTCCCGGAAAATGTTATCTCCGCTTAATGGGCCATCAAGGACCCATTTGCATGACTGATAGGATGAAATCATCCCATTGTGAGATGCTCTGCCCAGGGGGAGGAGCCAAGCATTCCCACCTGGATATAATCCAGGGTTTGAGACCTCACGAGCAGCTTCTATCCGCTGAACTCTCAGAGGAGACAAGAGCTACCAGACGTTTCTACAGGAATCACTGCCTTGACAAGAACATCTCATCTGGATTCCTGGAGGAAGACTGGACCCTTCTCATCATCACCGGACCCTTCTCTCTCAGGATCATCTCTGCTCCAGCAGAGCCACATCTGCCGCTCCAGGAGGATTTCTGGACTGCTTCAAACACCCTGACCAACAGGGTGTTAGGTTGTATCATTCCATTTATTTCACCTTTTTTTTCCCTCTTTTCTTCTATTAAATTTTATCTCTGACTGGGAGTCTCACTGGTTTTGCTTTCAAACCAGCACAAATACTATTAAAGAGAAGTGTCTAGAGCAATAAACACAGATTGGAGTTGATAGTACAGGGTTAAAATGATTTTTTTGTAGAACTGCAAGCGGGTAACTAAGGGGGTGATGGTCAGGAGGGAAGGGAAGGGAAAGGCCTGGGCTTGCTGGTCAACCTCGAGAACAAAACGTTGGCTTTGCTATGGTTGCAGTAGCTAAGGTTATTGTTTTAACTAAATCAAGCATGACTTTGGTTGGGGAATCGAATATGATCACTGTTGGGCTAAATCACAAGAAATTTTGCTTAGGAACGATCCAGGGTAACCAATCAATTTGTAACTGTGTGGCAGAGGGGTATAAAATGTGTGTGTTGCCGATCACTGTCTGTCGCTGTGGGACACGATAAATGAGACACGGTTCAGAAGGCTGAAGCTCCGAAAAGGGGCTGGTTTATTTTCAGAACCTATTTTTATACCTTTTTACAATGGGTAAATTTTACAATACCTACAATTTTACAATACCTTTTGCTCCTAAGAGGTGGGATCCCTGGACTCGTTGGCCACATCAAGGGGTCAACAAGCAAAGTCCCTCCTCAGAAGAGGGAAAAGCGAAAAACAAGATAGTTTACATAAGAGTGACCTTGTTTACAGACTCCAATCCCTGGGGAAGAGTTTGAGAAAAATGCAAACGTGAGAAACACTGACTACAACTGTCGGAGTCAGATTTGGGTCTGCCTGTGTAACCCCGGCTCCCGGAGCTCCTCAATAAAAGCACCTGCATGTTGCCATGCCCGTGCCTGCTTGTTTTGGTTTTGGGAACTCTATTCCCAGGCACGGTCTCGAAGCACAAAGTCATGTTCAGTAAACTACCGAAGCTCCCACATCTGTTCCCAGAGGAGGGGCTTCGGTGATGGTCTCTGGAAAATGACCAGTAGTTCCCAAGGGTCCCACCTCTGGGGTGGGCAATTTGTAAAATGTACAAAAAGAGTCAAAAAAAAAAAATAAAGGAGTGGTCTCTTGCTTGCAAGAGCTCCACGAAGCCTCATTCATACACTCCCTGCCTCGTTCCTGAGCGCCCTCGCCAGTTATACCTGCAGATAATCATTCCGTGATTATGTGTTTCCAACGCTAACAGAGTCATTGTGTTGGGGAGGATGAAGTAGCTAGCCCCTGTAGAGATAATTTAATAGTAAAAGATTCTAAAACTATGAAACCCACAAGAAGAATAGAATTAAAAGCAAAGTTTGAACTGTAAGCATAGACAGGAAGAAGGTGATTAAGCAGCTGAAAGGCCTTGGCTGGGTGGGTCAGTGACACCCCTGCCAAGACAAAAGGATGAATGAAAGGTTGGACCTTCTCAGGTATCAGAGATAAGGTGGGTTTCACAGGTTTTGGTATGTAGAGTAGTATTGTAATGTTGTAGCTCCCATAGGCTGTATGTAGATTCTGTAAGTTTTGTATCTAGAGGTGATTGGTTAACGTTCATTAGCATATTCACGATAGAAGGGATTAAAATAGAATGTAACAGAGAGTTCCCTCTCTTTGCCTGCCTTTCCTTGGACCCTCTTAAACTTTGCACTGGATCCCTGGACCCTTTCCTCAGTCAGGCTGCATTCCCACGACCAATAAACCACGTGTTCTAGAGAATCCTGATCTTCAGGTCATCTCTCTCGCCGGACTACAAGCGTCTTTTCTGATACATTGTCCTAGGTTACAGTGTAAAATTGTGCCCAGGGTCTGTATTCCATCCCCATGAGCCCTTGGAGCCAAGGTGGGGCAGTGTTTTCCTGATCTCCTGTTAACGAGCCCAACGATGCCTTGCCACAGGACTCATGGATAACTTCCTCCGGGAGTTATCTCTGGTTAATGGGCCATCAAGGACCCACTGCATGACTGTCTTGGTTTAGAAAGACAGGTATCTGCCAGGGAAACTGGGGTTCTCCTAGAATGGAGAATGCCAACCCCTCACACCCCGAGGAATTATAATTTTGCAATCAAGGGCTCTCAGGCAAAGATGTTGGGGATAGGAATAACAGTTCTTTACTAGGAAAATATTAACAATACAAATGTGATAGGAAACAAAACCACCCAACCAAACAAACAAATAAACAAATAAATAACAATTTTGGAAAAAACCCTGACGGAGTCAGAGCCACAGCCTGACCCTGTGATTCAGGATGTTGAAAGCAGTCCAAAAGTACAGTCCTTCTGAAGTGGCAGACTGTGATTCTGTTGGAGCAGAGATGATTCTGTGGAAAAGCAGGTCCAGGGGTGGTGAGGAGGAGGGTCCGGGAATGGTGAGATGGAATCTGGTGAGACGAAATCCGGTCTTCCTCCCAACAGAAAATCGGGTGAAAGACTGGCTCCTCTCCTGTCTGTGAGTCTCCGTTTTAATCCAGACAAAACTGACTCATGGAATGAGATCATCCCATTGTGAGATGCTCCACCCAGGGGAAGGTGCCAAGCATTCCTACCTGGATATAATCCAGGGTTTGAGACCTCACAAGCAGCTTTTTATCCACTGGACTCCCAGAGGAGACAAGAGCTACCAGACGGAATCGCTGCTTTGACAAGAACATCTCATCTGGTTCCTCTGGATTCCTGGAGGGAGACTGGACCCTTCTCACCATCCCTGGACCCTTCTCACCACCCCTGGACCCTTCTCACCACCACTGGACCCTTCTCACCACCCCTGGACCCTTCTCACCATCCCTGGACCCTTCTCACCACCACTGGACCCTTCTCACCATCCCTGGACCCTTCTCACTATCACTGGACCCTTCTCACCATCCCTGGACCCTTCTCACCACCCCTGGACCCTTCTCACCATCCCTGGACCCTTCTCACCACCACTGGACCCTTCTCACCATCACTGGACCCTTCTCACCACCACTGGACCCTTCTCACCATCCCTGGACCCTTCTCACCACCACTGGACCCTTCTCACCATCCCTGGACCCTTCTCACCATCACTGGACCCTTCTCACCATCCCTGGACCCTTCTCATCACCACTGGACCCTTCTCACTATCCCTGGACCCTTCTCACCACCACTGGACCCTTCTCACCATCCCTGGACCCTTCTCATCACCACTGGACCCTTCTCACCATCCCTGGACCCTTCTCTCTCAGGATCATCTCTACTCCAACAGAACCACATCTGCCGCTCCAGGAGGACTCACTTTTGGACTGCTTCCAACACCCTGACCAACAGGGTGTCAGGTTGTATTGTTCCATTTATTTTATTTGACCTTTTTTTTTTTTTCCCCCTCTCTTCTCCTATTAAATTGTATCTCTGACTGCCAGTCTCACTGGTTTTGCTTTCAAACCAGCACAGTCATCCTCAGCCTTCTGAAACATGAGTCCGTGTCCTTCTTTCATGTCCTATTGCGACAAAAGCCCTTGGATTTCTGGGCTCTGTGCCAGGGTCTCCAACCCCCCTGTGCAGATCCCAGACCCCCCTGTACATGTTTTAAACCTGCCTGTACATGTTTTAAACCCCCCTGTACAGGTTTTAAACCCCCCTGTATGGATTTTAAACCCCCCTGTACGGGTTTTAAACCCCCCTGTACAGGTTTTAAACCCCCCTGTACATGTTTTAAAACCCCCTGTATGGATTTTAAACCCCCCTGTACGGGTTTTAAACCCCCTGTATGGGTTTTAAACCCCCCCTGTACAGGTTTTAAACCCCTCTGTATGGGTGTTAAACCCCCCTGTAACAGTTTTAAACCCCCCCTGTACAGGTTTTAAACCCCCCCGTATGGGTTTTAAACCCCCCTGTACATGTTTTAAACTCCCCTGTACGGGTTTTAAACCCCTCTATACAGGTCTCAAACCTTGCTGTGCAGGTTCCTGTCTGTCCAGGATATCCAAAGGAATGCCCTGGACTCCCACAGGAGTTATCTCCTGGCAGTTGCCTCTAGGCATTCAAGAATCCCATGCGGTTCTTGGTTTTTTTTTTCTTTTTTTCACCTCATAAAGTTCAGAACGATCGGTCTCCCTTGGCATTGAGTGTTTAAAGCCAAATAATATCCGCTTTTGATACCGTGCCAGGAAATCCTTCCCTTCCCCTGGAATTGGGGTCCCAGTGGGGGTCCGGGCAGGGAAAAGTGCTCTTCAGTCTCGGGGTCTCTGCTTGCCCCCGAGAATGAGGGATGGGCACTGCCCCTGGTCCTTCGGGAAGCCCCGAGATGCCCACAGAAAAGACGAGGAGTCTTCAGATGTTCCTTTTCTGAGTTTTCCTCCTTGTTTATTTTATCTTATCTCTACAATTCTCTCTGTGCTCTGCCAAGGTCTGGACAGCACGGGCAACAGGCGACGACTGCCCGCCTGCCCACAGCTCGTCATCTTATATACAGATAATTGCGTGCACATTATTTACAATTGTGACCCAATACATACACTTAACACTAGACAGGTATTTTCTACTTTGACCCAATCCCTCTAAACCTACTTCATGTCATCACCCCTGTGCAAAATGGAGACAAAGAAGAAGGAGAAGACTCTAGGGTAACGCCCAGAATCCTCCATCTTGTCTCTGGTCATTCTTATCTTGAAACCCCTAATGTGAAAATATTATTACTTTCTACTACTTTCAAGGCCTTGCAATTCTTCCCATAGCGTTGGTAATCTTTCCCATGGACTATAATCGAGACCCCTGCCTGTCTGGGGTCCATGCCAGGGTCTGTAACCCCCCTGCACATATCTCCGACCCCCCTGCACAGGTTTTAAACCCCTCTCTACAGGTTTCTGCTTGTCCAGGGTTTCCAAAGGAATACCCTGGACTCTTACACTTCAGCAGTTCCTGGTAGCCTGTCCTCTCTGTCCGTACCCTCCACCTCCCTCCTGGCAGTCTGGCTGTTCAAGATCACAACGGCACGGACCCCGACTCAGAAGGCTGAGAATTGTGAGTTTGCAAGAAATGGTTTATAAGCTTTAGTTATGGATATAGTATAAGGTTTTTTTTTTATGGTAAGTTTAGTGTAGTTTGAACACTTTGAAAGGGCCTTTTGTTTTAGAATGTATCCTTATCGTAGTTTGATAAGAGTTTCTAAGACAACTAGAGCCTCTGCCTGGAGACTCTTCTTTATTGGTTCTTTCTTGTTTTATGTTTGTTCTGGTTTGAAAGTAAAACCAGTGAGACTCCCAGTCAGAGATACAATTTAATAGAAGAAGAGAGAAAAAAAAGGTGAAAATAAATGGAATGATACAACCTAACACCCTGTTGGTCAGGGTGTTTGAAGCAGTCCGGAAATCCTCCTGGAGAGGCAGATGTGGTTCCACTGGAGCAGAGATGATCCTGAGAGAGAAGGGTCCGGTGATGATGAGAAGGGTCCAGTCTTCCTCCAGGAATCCAGATGAGATGTTCTTGTCAAGGCAGCGATTCCTGTAGAAACGTCTGGTAGCTCTTGTCTCCTCTGAGAGTTCAGCGGATAGAAGCTGCTCGTGAGGTCTCAAACCCTGGATTATATCCAGGTGGGAATGCTTGGCTCCTCCCCCTGGGCAGAGCATCTCACAATGGGATGATTTAATCCTATGAGTCATGCAATGGGTCCTTGATGGCCCATTAACCAGAGATAACATCTTCCGGGAAGGCATTGTTGGGCTCGTTATCAGAAGATAAGGAGAACACTGCCCCACCTTGGCTCCAACGGCTCATGGGGATAGAATACATACCTTGGGCACAATTTTACACTGTAACCTAGGACAATGTTCTTCCTTGTGTTATGCGTAATTTTCCCTTTGTCCATCATAGAATTCTTATCTTGAAGGTCCAAGAGCTTTAGCCACTAGCCTGGCAAGACTCTCCTGAGACCACTCCCATACCTGTGTTGGATTTGTTAGAATTCAAGTACACTTAGTTGGCATGTGGTGTTTGGATTGTTTTATTGGTTTGTATAATTTTGTACCCACCTACCAGATTGTGTAGTACTGTAGGACAAGCAGAAACCTGTACAGAGGGGTTTAAAACCTGTACAGGGGGGTCGGAGATATGTGCAGGGGGGTTACAGACCCTGGCATGGACCCCAGACAGGCAGGGTTCTCGATTATAGCCCATGGGAAAGATTACCAACACTATGGGAAGAATTGCAAGGCCTTGAAAGTAGTAGAAAGTAATAATATTTCCACATTAGGGTTTTCAAGATAAGAAGGACCAGAGACAAGATGGAGGATTCTGGGCGTTACCCTAGAGTCTTCTCCTTCTTCTTTGTCTCCATTTTGCACAGTGGTGATGACATGAAGTAGATTTAGGGGGATTGGGTCAAAGTAGAAAACACCTGTTTAGTGTCAAGTGCACGCATTGGGTCACAATTGTAAATAATGTACACGCAATTATCTGTATATAAGATGACGAGCTGTGGGCAGGCGGGGCAGTCGTCGCCTGTTGCCCTGTGCTGTCCAGACCTTGGCAGAGCTCAGAGAAAAGTGTAGAGATAAGATAAAATAAACAAGGAGGAAAACTCAGAAAAAGAACATCTGAAGACTCCTCGTCTTTTCTGTGGGCATCTCGGGGCTTCCCGAAGGAGCAGGGGCAGTGCCCATCCCTCATTCTCGGGCAAGCAGAGACCCCGAGATAGCACAAAACCCCCCTGCAGCCCAGGCTTGGGGTCTCTCTGTAGAGGCACCAGGCTGAGGCTGGGGGATCCCCTGACCCCCACCCCCCAAAATAAAGCCTCAGTTTCCTGAAAGCCTCTGGAGAGTCCCCTCTTTTTACCAACTGCCCGTGAGCCAAGACCCCACAAAAGAGTGTTGCTGTAGCGTGTCAGAGCTGCCAGGAGACCAAGCTGAACATCAAGCTGGGCCAGAACCAGCTACGCACCCCAGCAGAAAATGTCTGTGTTTATCACTCGGGAATTTCTTCCCTTTTTTTTTTACACGGAACTGTTTTACAGTTTTACAAAGGCTGTTTGGCAAAGAGCAACTGAAGTGTTCCCCTTCCCTCAACCCCCCCCAAGGTCAGCTGCTAGCTCAGATTTAGGGAGGTTAGGGTGAGGGGAATCTTCAGGATAGTATAAGGTTTTGTTTTTTTTTTTATGGTAAGTTTAGTATAGTTTGAACACTTTGAAAGGGCCTTTTGTTTTAGAATGTATCCTTATCGTAGTTTGATAAGAGTTTCTAAGACAACTAGAGCCTCTGCCTGGAGACTTCTTTATTGGTTCTTTCTTGTTTTATGTTTGTTCTGGTTTGAAAGCAAAACCAGTGAGACGCCCAGTCAGAGATACAATTTAATAGAAGAAGAGAGGAAAAAAAAGGTGAAAATAAATGGAATGATACAACCTAACACCCTGTTGGTCAGGATAGGGACATAAAACTAAAAGAGGCTCTTACCCTGAGATGTGTTCCAAGGTTTATTTCCAAGAAGGGGATTCCAGGGCGAAAGAGGCCCAACCCCGGAGGGAAAGGGGGTTTTATGCATTTCAGGGTAGCGAGCGGGGTTACCTGTGGCCAAAGGCCATAGGTCAGAGTCAAGGGGCAGGTAGGGTTTCACGGGGAGGGGATTCCAGAGGGAATACAACAGCAACCCAAAGGGGTGGAAGAAAGACAAACTTCTTCAATGGCGTCAATCAAGCCAGAGGGACGTCAAGAAGAAGTCCCTCCTAAGGAAAGTAAACAAAGGTCACAGTTGGGAAAACGTGTCTCTTGTTGAGAGAAAACTCTCTGGGAGAAGAGTTTCGGAGAAACCAAAACATCACAGGCACCAACCAGGGCTACAGTCTGGAGTGCCATCTCCCTTTCTGCAGAATCTGCTGGAATATCCAGCAGAACTTGTACATAACCCCTCATTCTGGGTCTCGAAAAGGGTTTCAGCTGCTTTTAGAGACTCTCTCTGGATCTTCTCTGGGGAGAAGGGGTGAGGCATCTCACCCATCCCTCAAGGTCGATTGGGGAGAAAGGCACCTTTACCACTACCAGGCCAGGAGAGACTTTTCTGTTGACCTGCCTTGGTTTGGAACTCCAGGGAAAGCTGGAGTTTCCCTTGGAATGGAGAATGTAAAACCCCTCACCCCCCGCCAAATTATAATTTATATATATATAAAATATAATATATATATATATATATATATATATATAAATATATAGTTAAGGGCTTTCAGGCAATGATTTGGGAATAGGAATAACAGTTCTTTACTGGGAATATTAACAATACAAATGTAGTAGAGAACAAAACCACCCAACCAAACCAGCAAACAAACAACAATTTTGGAGAACCTCAACGAAATCAGAGGGAATAACCTGACACCCTGTTGGTCAGGGTGTTGGAAGCAGTCCAAGAGTGAGTCCTCCTGGAGTGGCAGATGTGCTTCTGTTGGGGCAGAGATGATCCTGTAGAATCTCCAAAATGTCAGAATAAGAGCACTAATTTGGTTTAAAGAGGGCATCCTTTATTCAAACCCGAGGTCACACCAAGGATACTCCTCACCATCCGTGCCCACGCGATTTTACAAGGAAAGGCAAATTACAATTCACCCATTACCACCCAAATCCCACCCCGAGCTCCCAGATTCGGTCCTTGCTTTGTCTGTTTTACGACATTCTCGGGGCAGATGTCTTCTTCTCAATCTCCCAACTCGTTCCTGCTGGGAGAGCAGGTTTTGGGGCGCTTTGTTTCTCCGCTGAAAAGTTCCACCGGGCGCGGTAAAAATTAAAGTCATTCTTTCGGTGTCACATGGGATCAACCATCTCCAACTCCCTTCCCTGCTCCTCCAGAACCACCCTGATGACGGACCTCCGTGCGTTGGACATGGTGGCCGTCACCTTGACGTGGCCAACGTTCACCTGGACGGGCTCCTGGCAGGTGTCCAGGAGGACGTGGCAGCCCACGGTTGTCCCGTTGGAGTAGGGGGCAGTCCCCATCTGGGACATGCGGGCGTAGGTGTTCTCCAGCCTGCACTGGTGGACTTTGACCAGGGACAGCTCCAGGCCCAGCTCCATGGGAAACCTATTGTAGTCCAGGGGGTTGGAGAAGAAGACGGCCACGGTGAAGGTGGTGGCCTCGTAGACCAGGACTCCCACACAGCCACGGAATGGGGGGCTGGAGAACTGACAGGTGTCAGAGGAGCCGGGGGGCACAGAAGGCCTGGGGGGGAAGGAGCTGTGCCCGCTGTAGAAGTAGGTCCTGGAGAGGAGAAATGGGAGGGGATGCGATCAGGGTGGGATGGTGAGACCACCGGGAGATGGTGGTGGGGTGAGTTGAGAGGTGGTGGAACCAGTAGGAGACACTCTCCCCACCACTGGGAGGTGCTGGAACCAATGGGAGATAATGGTGGGACTGCTGGGGGATGGTGGGAGGTGCTGGAACCAATGGGAGATAATGATGGGACTGCTGGGGGATGGTGGGAGACCAGCAGGAGATGGTCCAACCCCTGGGAGATGCTCCCACCATGGGATGATGACCCCACCCCAAAACTCCCCCTTGCACCCCAGGGGTCCTCCCACGCCTTGCCCTCCTCACCTGGGGTTCTCCAAGGTGACATTCCGGGTCATGTTAGATATCTGGACCTCCACAGTCCGCTCCAAGAATTCCCACATCCTGGCACGGGATTGGCTGCTCCAGAGGGCCAGAATCTACTCCTGCAGTCTGGGGTTTCCTCAGCTCTAGGATCTTCTCCTTTGGGGACAGAATTTTCTTGGCCGCGGGGTCTCCTTGAATCCGTAACCTTCTCACTCCAAGGTCTCCTCCTCAGATGCAGAGTCTCTTTGTTCCAAAATCTTCTTCTTGGATCCAGGATCTTTTCCTCAGCTCGGGGAGGGGGTCTCTCCTTGGATTCAGAATCTTCTCAGCTCTGGAAATCTTGTTCTTGTCTCTGGAAATTTCTTGGATTCAGAATCTCTTTGGATCTGGAATTGTCACAGCCTTGGTGTCCCTTTGGATCCAGGGTCTCCTCGGCACTGAAATCTTCTCCTCGGGTTTGGGATTTCCTCAGTCCCGGGGTCTCCTCAGCACTGGGATCTCCTGGGATCCAGGATCTCCAGCCCAGCCCCCAACCTTCCTCAGCAGAGCCATCCTTCCTCTGCCTGTGGTCTCCCCCTCTGAGCACCTTCTAGGTCTCCACCGGGATTGGGAACGTCCTGGAGCAGAGACGTCCCTCCCCTGACTGGAAGAACCCTGAGTTCCAACTTCCTGGTGGAAAAACGGAACCAACTTCCCTGTGCTCAGCCCCAGGGGCAAAGTCCCCTGGGGCCTCCTGGCACCTTTAGCTGGTGTAACTGGTTTAACTGGCCGGACAGGTTTGTGACTGGTTTATTGGGTTCATCTAATTGGACAAGTTCAGTCGTGCTATAAATGCGAATAAAACGAACAGCAAACTTGAAATTTAGCAGCAGTTTCAATAAAAAATTAATATTAAAAAAAATATTTTTATAAATATATAAATATATATTTATAAAAATATTAGAAATATTTTTATTTATTTATAAATAAATAAATATTTATTTATAAATATATAAATATATATTTATAAAAAATGTTAGAAATATTTTTATTTATTTATAAATAAATATTTATTTATAAATATATAAATATATATTTATAAAAATATTAGAAATATTTTTATTTATTTATAAATAAATAAATATTTATAAATATATAAATATATATTTATAAAATATAATTATTTTATAAATATATATTTATAAAGATATATTTATTTTATAAATATATTTATATAAACATATATTTATATTTATATTTATATATAATATACTTACATTTATATATAAAATATATAAATATAAATAAATATATAATTTTACACATGTGAAATAAATATTTAATATAAAATATATACAATTATAAAATACAAAAAAAAATTTAGCAATAATTGTTTTAAATTTGGTTAAGGTTCTGATGAGGCAGAAAGCCAAACCGACCGGGGTACAGGGAGGGTGTCTGACCCCACCTTGGGTACAAAATAAACAATTAAAATTACACTTACGTACTATCTGCTAATGCATATTCATCAATGTTTCCCCTAAGTTTCCTCCTATTTTCCAATTTTAAAAATCCACTTTACTTCGTGGAGCCTGCCAGGAGAGTCTTCTGTCTTCTTTGGGTGGTCTTTGGGATGAAGGCTCACCATCTTCCTCGTCGTCCTCTGAAAAAAACCTCTCCTATTGCACACGCCTGTTGAACTTGTATTATGCAGGCAAATACCAAGTTTGGACATTAAGGCGATAAATCTGATAAAATTCACCATTTTCCTGGGAGTTCCCCCAACTCTCTCTCCATCTTACGGATAAATTTAGCCAAGTCTCATCTCAGTTTCTTCCTGTACCTCGTGAACACCTGCAGGAGAAGGGGGAACCCCCTCCCCTCTCCTTTTTGGCGCTACTTTTATTACTATTTTCAAATATTTGTTACAAATGCATATTTTGGAGTTGGCTTCTCGCCAATACTGAAACGAACGTTATACATATAATGTAAGAAGGTTGTGCTGTGTTTCCTTTTATTTGTGGAATTTAAAAATGTGATGGAGGTATATTTCCAGATTGTAACAAAGTAGAGATGGGAGGTTTATTTTGTTGTTTTTTTTTTTTTTAAACTCCTCAGCTAGATAGAAAAGACGTCTGGGATTCCTGAACTAAATATTTCTGATAAGGAACAATTAAGCCTTTGAGAGTTTTTGAATCTTTGGAAGACAGATTTACAACATACTTCTAGACTTTGTGGAGTCTCACAGATAACCTGTATGCTTAGGGCGGGGTCTTGAAACCAAAATAAATATTTGAATCCTGCATTGGCTTATTTAAATATGTAACACCAAGACTTTTAAACACCAGAGAATTCAGAATGGGCCGTGTGTGTGGCTTTGCACCCTCAGCCGAGAAGCTACCTTCTTTTGTCTCCTTATTGTCTCTTTTTAGTCTATTTTATTTTCGTTTTATTAAACAAATAAAGTAATATAAAAAGGTGAAACGTTGTTTTTCACAAGAGCAACTCAGCGGGGAGTGGTGGGGGAAGAGGGAAATTCCTCAGTTCAGCACTGGAATGGGGCCACTGACCCACGGCCACCTGAGAGCCCCAACTGACCCACGGCCATCTGAGAGCCCCAACTGACCCATGGTCATCTGAGAGCCCCAGCTGACCCACGGCCATCTGAGAGCCCCAACTGACCCATGGTCATCTGAGAGCCCCAACTGACCCCTGGCCATCTGAGAGCCCCAGCTGACCCACGGCCATCTGAGAGCCCCAACTGACCCATGGTCATCTGAGAGCCCCAACTGACCCACGGCCATCTGAGAGCCCCAACTGACCCACGGCCATCTGAGAGTCCCAACTGACCCACGGCCATCTGAGAGCCCCAACTGACCCATGGCCACCTGAGAGGCCCAACTGACCCATGGCCATCTGAGAACCCCAAAAACCCACTGACCCACGGTCATCTGAGAGCCCCAGCTGACCCACGGCCATCTGAGAGGCCCAACTGACCCATGGCCATCTGAGAGCCCCAGCTGACCCACGGCCATCTGAGAGCCCCAACTGACCGCTCCAAAAAACCACTGACCCATGGCCATCTGAGAACCCCAAAAAACCACTGACCCATGGCCATCTGAGAACCCCAACTGACCCACGGCCATCTGAGAGCCCCAGCGGACCCACGGCCATCTGAGAGCCCCAACTGACCCACGGCCATGTGAGAGCCCCAACTGACCCATGGTCATCTGAGAGCCCCAACTGACCCACGGCCATCTGAGAGCCCCAACTGACCCATGGTCATCTGAGAGCCCCAACTGACCCACGGCCATCTGAGAGCCCCAACTGACCCACGGCCATCTGAGAGCCCCAACTGACCCATGGTCATCTGAGAGCCCCAACTGACGCACGGCCATCTGAGAGCCCCAACTGACCCATGGTCATCTGAGAGCCCCAAAAAACCACTGACCCATGGTCATCTGAGAACCCCAAAAAACCACTGACCTACGGCCATCTGAGAGCCCCAGCTGACCCACGGCCATCTGAGAGCCCCAAAAAACCACTGACCCATGGTCATCTGAGAGCCCCAACTGACCCATGGCCATCTGAGAGCCCCAACTGACCCACGGCCATCTCAGAGCCCCAAAAAACCACTGACCCACGGCCATCTGAGAGCCCCAACTGACCCATGGCCATCTGAGGACCCCAAAAAACCACTGACCAATGGTCATCTGAGAGCCTCAACTGACCCATGGCCATCTCAGAACCCCAACTGACCCATGGCCATCTGAGAGCCCCAACTGACCCATGGTCATCTGAGAGCCCCAGCTGACCCAAGGCCATCTGAGAGCCCCAACTGACCCATGGTCATCTGAGAGCCCCAACTGACCCATGGTCATCTGAGAGCCCACGGCCATCTGAGAGCCCCAACTGACCCACAGCCATCTGAGAGCCCCAGCTGACCCACGGCCATCTGAGAGCCCCAACTGACCCACGGCCATCTGAGAGCCCCAACTGACCCACGGCCATCTGAGAGCCCCAACTGACCCATGGCCATCTGAGAGCCCCAACTGACCCACGGCCTTTTGAGAGCCCCAACTGACCCATGGTCATCTGAGAGCCCCAACTGACCCACGGCCATCTGAGAACCCCAACTGGCCCATGGCCATCTGAGAGCCCCAGCTGACCCACGGCCATCTGAGAACCCCAACTGACCCACGGCCACCTGAGAGCCCCAACTGACCCATGGTCATCTGAGAGCCCCAACTGACCCACGGCCATCTCAGAGCCCCAAAAAGGCTGCTGACCATGGCCATCTGAGAGCCCCAACTGACCCATGGTCATCTGAGAGCCCCAACTGACCCACGGCCATCTGGGAACCCCAAAAAACCACTGACCCATGGCCATCTGAGAGCCCCAACTGACCCATGGCCATCTGAGAGCCCCAACTGACCCACGGCCATCTGAGAGCCCCAAAAAGGCCACTGACCCACGGCCATCTGAGAGCCCCAACTGACCCACGGCCATCTGAGAGCTCCAACTGACCCATGGCCATCTGAGAGCTTCAACTGACCCACGGCCATCTGAGAGCCCCAGCTGACCCATGGCCATCTGAGAGCCCCAACTGACCCATGGTCATCTGAGAGCCCCAACTGACCCACGGCCATCTGAGAGCCCCAATTGACCCACGGCCATCTGAGAGCCCCCAGAATGACCCCATTGTGGGTCCCAGGGGAATCACGACAGCCCACGCACACCTGGGGGAGGGCCAGCGGAGAGGAGCAGGGAAAAGGGCAATGGATGGTGACACTCCAATTCCCTGTTTTCTTTTTTGGTGTTTTTTTTTTGTTTGTTGGTTTGATTTGGTTTGGTTTTTTCATTGTTGTTTTTTTTGTGGGGTTTTGTTTGTTTGTTTGTTTGTGGTTTTTTTTGTTTTGCTTTGCTTTTGTTTTGTGGGGGGGGTTGGGTTTTTTGTGGGTTTTTTTTTGTGGTTTTTTGTTTGTGGTTTTTTTGGTGTTTTTTTGGTTTTTTATTTTGATTTCTGAGGGTTTTTTTTGTCTTATTTTGGATTTTTTTGTGGGTTTTTTGTTTGTTTTTGTTGTTGTGGTTTTTTGTTTGTTGGTTTTGGGGGGTTTTTTTGTGGTTTTTAGTTTGTTTTTTACTGTTGGGTTTTTTTTGGTTGTTGTTTTTTGTTTTTTTCAGAGCCAAGGCACAGACTTCTTGTTAAACACAGCATAGGAAGGGTCCTGGTTTGTTCCTCTTCACAGCTCAGCCATCTCAACTCCAGCTCTTTGCCAACTCTGGCTGCAGCAAGTTCCTGCAGCGGGTTTCCCTTGCAGTTTCTGGCTGCTGGTTATTTCCTGCTAAAGGATGACCTGCATTCCCTTCCCCTGCAGGATTTGTTTTTGGGGAGGTTTTCTTTGGTTACTTCTCAGGTGTGAGGCCACCTGCATTCCCTTCTCCTGCAGTTTTTGGGAGGTTTTGTTTGATTACTTCTCAGGGGTGAGGTCACCTGCATTCCCTTCTCCTGCAGTTTGTTTTTGGGGAGGATTTGTTTGGTTACTTCTCAGGGGTGAGGCCACCTGTGTTCCATTCCCCTGCAGTTTTTGGATTTGTTTTTGGGGAGGTTTTGTTTGATTACTTATCTGGGGTGAAATCACCTGCATTCCCTTCCCCTGCAGGTTTTGGGTTTGTTTTTGGGAGGTTTTGTTTGGTTACTTATCTGGGGTGAGGCCACCTGCATTCCCTTCTCCTGCAGCTTTTGGGGGTTTTTTTGGGACATTTTGTTTGATTACTTCTCAGGGGTGAGGCCACCTGCATTCCCTCTCCCTGTGGTTTTTGGCTCTGGTTTTGGGAGGTTTTGTTTGATTACTTATCTGGGGTGAAATCACCTGCATTCCCTTCTCCTGCAGCTTTTGGGAGTTTCTCTTTGGTTACTTCTTAGGGGTGAGGCCACCTGCATTCTCTTCTCCTGCAGCTTTTGGTTTTGTTTTTGGGGAGGTTTTGTTTGGTTATTTTTAGGGGTGAGGCCACCTGCATTCCCTTCCCCTGCAGCTTTTGGGAGGTTTTGTTTGGTTACTTCTCAAGGCTGAGGCCACCTGCATTCCCTCTCCCTGTGGTTTTTGGGTTTGTTTTTGGGAGGTTTTGTTTGATTACTTATCTGGGGTGAAGTCACCTGCATTCCCTTCTCCTGCAGCTTTTGGGTTTGTTTTTGGGGAGGATTTGTTTGGTTACTTCTCAGGGGTGAGGCCACCTGTGTTCCATTCCCCTGTAGCTTTTGGTTTTGTTTTTGGGGAGGTTTTCTTTGGTTACTTCTCAGGGGTGAGGTCATCTGCATTCCCTTCTCCTGCAGTTTCTGGGAGGTTTTGTTTGATTACTTATCAGGGGCGAGGCCACTTGTATTCCCTTCTCCTGCCAGTTTTTGGTTTTCTTTTGGGGAGGTTTTGTTTGGTTGGGGTTTTTTTTTTGGGGGGGAGTGGGTGGGTTGTTTGGTTTATTTGTTTATTTTACTACTTTCATTTTTATTTGTTTTTTTTCACTTTCATTAGTGAAAAAAAACCCCAAAAACCTGCTCAACAACAGGCAGAAATCTCTGGTTGGTTTTCAGGAAGAAACTGTAAACACCTCTCTGAGGAACAAACACAATTGAACCTTTGATGGCCAGAACCTTGAAAAAGAAGGATTTATGAGACCTGACCAGACTGAGTGAGCCCTGCACAGATAAAAGCTGCATACTTGGGGAGATTTTGAAACTTACAAAAAAACCCCCCAAAACCACCTAAAAATGAATGTTTGAATCATGCATTAGTATCTGTTGAATATTCAACACAAAGACCCTTAAAACAAAGGATCTGAAAGGGGCATTTGTGCTGATTTTGCTTGATTAGCAGCACCTCGGCCGAAGAAGCTTTGCTTTTCTGTCTCCTAATTTTCTACTTTTTTTATTTTATTTCTGTTAAACTTACAAGTTTTTATAAAAAGTGAAGCTCGTTTTTCACAATATTACGCAGTTCTAGATGGGAATGGGAGTCCTTATTAAAAGGGGAGAAGACTGGGACTAATATCACCATCAGCATCTTTGTCAGGGGCAGCGTAAGACCAGACACTGCCCATCCAAGACTGGCTCTGCAGCAGAAAACTGCCCACGCTGTCCATCTCCTCCTCTGTGAAGTCAATGCCTGATGTTTCCCAAACAACCTCCACGACCTGAATTTAACTAAGGCAAAAGCTGAACCCTGGAATTCCTGCATGTCTTGGTTTGGAAAGACAGGTATTTGACAGGGAAAGCTGGAGTTTCCCTTAGAATGGGGAATGTAAACCCCTCACCCCTGACAAATTATAATTTTACAATTAAGGGCTTTCAGACAAAGGTTTGGGAATAGGAATAACAGTTCTTTACTAGGAATATTAAAAATACAAATGTAGTAGAAAAACAAAACCACCCAACCAAACCAGCAAACAAACAACAATTTTGGAAAACCCTGACAGAGTCAGAGCTACAACCTGACACCCTGTTGTTCAGGGTGTTGGAAGCAGCCCAAAAGTGAGTCCTCCTGGAGTGGCAGATGTGATTCTGGTGGAGTAGAGATGATCCCGTAGAACAAGGGTCCAGTGGTGGTGAGAAGGGTCCAGTCTTCCTCCAGGAATCGGGCAAAGCTGGATGCCTTTGTGTTCCTGTGGTTCAGTTTTATCCAGGCAGGAATGGTTGGCTCCCCTCACTAGGTGGAGCATCTGACAATAGGATGATGGAATGTGGATAGTCTATTTTGTGTGCTTTTAGGGGTGCCTTAATGGTCCATCAGCAGAAAATATTCCCCTGGAGGGAGGATGGGCGGTGAAAGAGATAAGAAACAATGCCCTACCTGATTTTAATAGTTGGCCCATTATCAAAAGGCTCCCACCCGCCTCCTCCCAGAGTTACAAGAGATAAAGAAGAACATCTTCCCAACTGCTTTCAGCAGATGAAATAGAATATATACCCCCGGCTCCACAATCCAAGACATTTCATGAATTCCCAACCCATCTCTAGTGTCTTCTCTCCACAGCTCTGGGCAGCGCTTCAATGGGAAAAAGGTGGCTGGAGCAGAAAAAATCCAGCTGCTGTTGAGAAAAACAACTTTCTGAAAAGAACTGTGCATTGTCCTGCTTTGAGCTGAGGGTTTTATGGGTCCATATCTCGAGATATTCAAAACCCTTGCCCTGGCAAGGAGCACTTGGGTCTGTATTGCAGAATGATGGTGCTGGATTCACGGAAAGTCACTTTGGGGTATCTGGTGATGCTCTTGTGATTGCAGGAGTTAAACTGCAAAGGAGGAGGACACATGTGTGTGGACAGCGAAAAATATTAGGGCAGGAGGTGATCACTGGGTGTGCTCCTTATCTGGTGCTGCATCTCCTGAAAAGGGCAATAAATGTCTGAAGGTGCTGTGAGATAAATCCTTGTCACATGAGAGGGAGGTTCCCTTGAAGCCTTTCTATTTGATCAGTCCATCAGTGCCCCACCAGCCTGTCAGTGCCCCATTTTGGAGTCCCCATATAACAGCCCCTTGCATCTGAGAATGGTTTGACTCACATGCTCAGGGTCCCACTGACATTGTCCCCATTCTCCCTTGGCACATTACCAGTTTTGTCAGGTGTGCTCTCCACTGCTGGGGGTTGCCAGTGCCTATCAAGGACTCACACAAACAGTTTGTGCAGTAACACACTTGATTAACAAACACACTGATAACAGAAGCCCTGAGTGACAGCTTAGGCTTCAGAGATCGCTGTTGGTTTAACTGACTACAAAAACAAATCACAGTGCCATCCAGACAAGCTGCAATCACCAGCAAAATCTTGAAATAATCATTTAGTGCAGAGAGAATATACTTCCTACCTCTTAGGTGTCCCTCTGGGGGAGAAGACAGGTTCAGCCCATAGAGCAACCCCAGAAGTTATGATGGTGTCTTCTCTGACCTTCCTGCTCCCTGAAGCATTATTTGTATTGTTTTGCATTACAGAGGAGCAAAGGTAAAGTTACAGATAATGTCCTTTCATATTTAGGTGGAGTTTGAGTGACTTGAATCATTAGCAGAGGAAAGGGAGTGAAAAGCAATAAGAATTTTTGAGTTTGTGAAGCAAAGTTCAGTTTCTGGTTACTATGTGGATCCCTCCTGTGCCTTAGTTCCCATTAGCTTCATTGCTTTCAACAGAGCAAGTGTCCACAAGTCCATAGCACGTCTGTGCCGCTCCATCCCTTGGTTCCTGTCCTCTTTGGAGCAATACTCCAAGCCCCCTCGTTGTTCTGCTCCCCAGCTGTGCAGACAGTCTGTCCCTGGGGAACTACGGCCAACGCACGTCCTCCTTCTGGCCGAACTTTGGTTTTGGCCTTCTCTCCACAATCCTCTTGAAGATGATGAGATGCTGGGGAGTGTCAGGAGGAGGAGAAGGCAGTTCTTACAATAGAATCATAGAACAGTTTGGGTTGGGAATATTCTTAAAGATAATCTCATTCCACCGCCTGCCATGGGCAGGGACACCTTCCACTAGACCAGGTTGCTCCAAGACCCTCCAGCCTGGCCTTGAACACTCCCAGGGATGGGGTGCCAACAGCTCCTCTGGCAACTTCTTCCTAATGGCTGAAGGACCTTGCAAGGATCCATCACACATCCCAAAGGAGATATTACAGGCCCACCAGCATTACTTGAGCCCCTGGGAAAGTTCTGGAGGATCTATCCTCTTGGGGACTATCAGGAGTCAGATGACACATGTGAGTGGGAAGAGCCAGCACAGCTTCACCAAAGGCAAATGGGGCTTGACAAACCTGATCACCTTCTGGGACAGTCCCCAGCTCAGCCGGTGTGGGGTGAGCAGTGGACATCATCTATCTGAGTATCTCAAAGCCTGTGATAGTTTCCCACAGCCTCCTCCTGGAGAAACTGATGCCTGAGAGTCTGGACAAGGGGTCTGTGCTGTGGGTGGGAAGTGGCTGGCAGGCAGTCCCCAGAGAGTGCTGGGAAAGGGACCCTTCTCAAACTGGGAGCCTGTCAGAGGTGGGGGCTCTCAGGGAGCCATATGGGGGCCAGCGCTGTTTATCATCTCCATCACTGATTTATGTGTGAAAAATTCATGTTGCTAGAGGTCAGTGTCCACAAAGGAGACACAGGGTCCTGTAAAAGTGACTTTATTAATGAATAAAGGGATATGTCCAAGGCGGGATGCGGGGTTTGTCTTGATTAGTGGAAGCAAGTAGTCTTCTTCTATTTTAATTTCACAGCCACATCACACCCTCTTCCTTTCCCCACTGGCTGTGGTATTTGGAAGGTACAGACTTCCCTATCCACCTACTCCATGTCCCCCCTTGGTTTGTACCCCACTCGGTAACATCAGATACATGATCATTAAAATTAGCTTTAAGTCTGCCCTGGGCAGAGAAGTGAACACTCATAACCCTATTAAGTCTTTGTTTTTCTTGCCAAAGGTCAGGAGTTTAGCACAACCTTGGCTGAGCAGCAGTCCATGTCAATTAGTAAAGCTTTCTAAAATTAATGGGTTCGCTCATAATTTCCTATGGACAAGTATCTGTTCTTATCCACGAGGAGAGTCACACAGCCAGTTTTTAAAGACACATTAAGCTTATTCCTGTCAGATTTATGACCAAATGGAGTATGACACTTGTGAAAAATGACGTTTCACCTTTTTATATTAATTTATAAGTTAAAAACAATAAAGTAAAATAGATTAAAAATAGGTAATTAAGGAGACAGAATAAGGGAGCTCTCAGCTGAGGTGCAAAGCAACACACCCCCCATTCTAAATTCTTTGGCATTTATCAGTCTTGGTGTAACATACTCAAAAAGAGACTAATGCATATTGAAACATCTGTATTCTTTATCTGTTTCAAGGGTCACCAAAATTGCAGTTGCTTTATCTGTGCATGGAACCTTCTAGCCCGGTTAGCTGTCATAAATCCTTTTTGACCATACAAGTTCATTGTTCTTTATCTTTCACAGGAAGGCAGGATGGGTCTTCTGGTTTTCATCTTGTTAGAGGTTACAAGAAAAAACTACAAACCATCTCTACGTTGTTACCATTAAGAAATATACCGTCATTACATTATTAAATTCTACAAATAGAAGGACATACAGTACTACTTTCTTACATTATATGCTTACCACTCATTCCAATATTTCCAAAACACTAACACTAAAATATGCATTTCTAACACACTGATCTCCTTGTTCCACGAGGCCCTGCAGTGTGACAATGACCCCTCGGTTCCACAAGGTTCCGCAGTGTTACAATGGATCCTTGGTTACACAAGACCCTGCAGGGTCACAGTTCCATGGGTGGGTGGGTCAGAGATCCTGCACTCCCAGCAGCCAGAGGAGAGGCCACAAGAACACCGTGCTCATAGTGCCACCATCCCTTCTGTCCCCACACCCAGACCAGCCTCCCCTCTCTCTCCTTCCCTGACACACACTTGGTAACACCTCTCCCTCTCCACCCAAGTCCTGTCGTGTGCAGGTGACAGCGGCACCACGAGTGCGAGGCAGGGCTGGTACCTGGGGGACCCTCTGGGCCAGGAGGCCAGAAGGGATAATTCCCCACACGCTGCAGCTCCCTGTGCCAGCCGGGACCAACACCTTCTCCAAAGTGAGCGCTCCCAGGCACAGCCGGGGCCGTGCCACACTGCAGCTTCCTTGCAAACCACGGTGTCTTGGGGATGGTTCATTATCCCATACCATTCTGGGGTTTTGTTTTGTGCCCAGGGCTGGTGGCTGTCCCTGCCCCACTCCCCATCCTCCCTGGCTCTGGGGCTGTCGTGATGAATGGGAGTCAAGCCAGGGTTTCCAGAGGGAGCTGAGGACGGGATGAGAGGCAGCCCTTTTCTGTCCGACTGGACACACACGGCCGGTATCTCTGTTCAGGGATCCTGCTGTTCCTGTGGGCTTTGCCTGCTTCTTTTTGGTTTCTTTTGCTTGGGCTTTACTGTGACTGAGCTTGCCAGCTTGGCTTTCTTGCCCCTCTGTTGTCAGAAAGCCCAGAGCCAGTGTGTGCCTGCCAGGACCCGGGAACACCCCATTTCCCACTGGGGGCTGCTCCCCTCTGCATGGCCCAGACCCAGTTTCCTGCCAGCACCAGGGAGAAATCCTGGGGAGCCCTTTCCCTGCCGTGTTTGGGAGCTGGGCTGCTGCTGCCTAGCCCCTGCCATGCCTCTCGTGCTGCTGCGGGGTTTTTGCTGCACTGGAGCTGTTTGGCCCCTGCCTGCTGGGAGGTCCCACAGTCCTGCTGCAGAGACAGCACCAGGGCCCTTGGCTTCCCTCTGACAGAGGGCAGGGGGAGCCTCGAGATGTGGAAGGAATTCCTGCCTCTGAGGCTGCTGAGGCCCTGGCCCACGCTGCCCACAGCAGCTGTGGCTGCCCCTGGATCCCTGGCAGTGTTTCCAGGCTGGCTGGGACGGGGCTCGGAGCAACGTGGCCAAGTGTCCCTGCCCTTGGCAGCAGGGCTGGAAGAATGACGATTTCTAGGGACCCCTCCAAGCCAAGCTCTTCTGTCATTCTGTCATCACAGGGGCCTGGGGCAGCCAGGCTTAATTTCTTCTTAGAACCAATTCAGCACTGTCAGTTTGGCTGAGTTCAAGGACAGAGTCCACAAGCACAAATTCACACCTTGTGAGGTTTGCCAATACTCTGGGTCTGCTGGAGATCAATAAAGTCTTGCACAATCCAGATTCTGGAATATTGTAGTTTATTGAATCAAGGGCAAAGCAGTTTCCAGCTTGCCACTCATAAATGCCCAAACTACAGAACATACTTATGTGCCCCCAAGAGACAGAGACACAATCTGTGGCTTTACTTGTATTCAAAAAGATAATAACCTATATGTATATATTACTGATATATGTAACATATGTCATAAATATATATGATAGAAATAGATCTATTGCATAAAAATCTTTCCAAATATAAATGCACTAAGGGAATTAATAAGTCTCACAACAAATAAAGACATTAAATATGTCCTATATTGTAGTGTTTAAACATAATTGCCTATTCAACTCCTTATAATCATTTCTCTAATTCTATAATAATTACAACATCTTTTGTATCTTTGATATTATTTATATTAGTCTACTGGCTTTTTTATAGTTTACTTTTTGATATCAGTCTTGATAAGCTTTATAGTATAAAATATGTATACACATAGGGATAACTATATGAAACCAAAATCTAGATTCTTATATCTACAACATTTCAGGTCAGCTGCAACACAGTTGTAAAATGCTGACCTAAAGGTTTCCCTGCTGAGGCAATGGAGACACAACGTCCATGGAGCGACCCCGGGCATTGCCCAGAGATGGTGGAGTCTCCCTGAGCAGAAATGGTCAGGACCCATCCAAAGCCAATCCTTTGCTATGCACATCAGTAAGGCCCTGCTGGAGCAGCCCAGAAGCAGATGACCCCACTGGTGGTCCTTTCCAACATTCCCTCGTCTGGGACTCTGAGATCGGCATCTTGGCCCAAGGTGAAGCTCTCAGAGGGAAAATGGGCTCCTAAAAAGAGGTGGGGGCGGTCCCAGTTCTGCTGGTAACGGGACTCTGCCTCACAAGTGCCCTGGCCACGGCCTCTTCAGCTACATCAGGCTGGACTCCCCAGGTGTGCTTCTGCTCCAGAGGAAAGGCGTGGCAGCAGCTGCCGCTGCCGATGGAGCCGTGCCTTCTCCATGTGCTGCACGCTCCGCTCTGGGGCAGCTTCTCCCCGGGCTGTAGGCTCTCCATACGGACCCCAGAGAGCAAAAGAAGGAACAATAGTATTTCCTCTTGCATGGTCCTTCTTCTTTGGAGCCAACCTGGTCATCGCTGGATGACTGCAGGGCTGGGGAGACTGCTGAGATGACACTGCTGCTGCTGATGGCATTAAGCTGCTAGGCAGTGTTTTCCCTTCCCTCTCTGTATTGCACGTTCTGCCCTCTTTTCTCATGTGCTGTCAGGTGGTTCTCTGCCACCAGGGGCGAGCCTCACAAGCACCGCTCTGTGCAGGGGAACCTCTCTCACTGCTCGTTGTTTATGATTCGACTGAGCCACCGATGCAGATCCAGGTATTGACTCATGGCCTGGGAGTGGGCAACCGGATCCATCACCAGGTCATGGAAGAGGTTGCAGCGCCCAGCCATGACATCTGGGGGCAAACTGATCTCCTCAGGAAGCCTCTGGTTGCCTACAATGAAGTGATTGAGGTGTTTCATTTCTACACACACGCGCAGGCTCTCCCTGATATCCATCAGCCGCCTCACAAAATCTCTCCTGCGCCACTGTGACACGGGTGTGATGCTCAGGAGGTGCATAACAATGGTCTTCATGGCATAGGTGGAAAAGCCTATGCCCAGCTGCAGACGGGTGAAGAACTGCAGGCATTTGAGGTGCAAGCTGTCAGGAGGGGCCTGCCTGGCGATGTACTTGAAGAACTTCACCTCGGCCACAGCGTACGTCTCCGGCCAGGTTGTGCTTGAGGTGTGGCCTGGCCTGGGCTCGCTGCTTACAAAGATGTCGGAGTTGCCCTGCTGCACCCCAAAGAGCATCTCCATCCGGTAGCTTTCTCTGCCATTGCTGACCTTGAACTGGCAGGAGCGTCGGGAGGGCAGCAGCACTAAATGCCAATTGTGTGCCTGAGGCAAAGCCGGCCAGACCGCTCTCACCAGTTGGCAGAACCAGCGAGCAGTTTTCTCCACGTCGAGGTAGGAGCCCGTGCACAGGGTGTGAAGGAGGCTGGGATCCTGAGACGCCCTCAGCTCCTCTTCGGGGTGGTGCAGGAAGCACAGCATGTCGTTACCCTGCCGCTGGCTCGTGCAGGTGCACTCCTGCTGCACGCGGATGCGGAAGTCCCTCATGTGCCTCTGCCCTGCAGTGTCCAGCTCCAGGTGGAAGCTGTGCCCTCGGGGAGGAGTCATGGGTACGAGCACCTGGTACACAACATCCTGCTCACGGGGACTCCAACCTTCGAAGGCACTGCCCACCCCGATGGCTCGTTTCAGGACTGGGTAGAAGCTGTTGGCCAAGACGTGCCGAGAGAAAATCGTAAATTTGTTCATCAGGATGGTTGTCCACTGGCATCCTTCCTGCAGGTCCTGTACAGGCCACTGGATGCGCTCCATTACCATTCTTCCAATGATATCCGCAAGATCATGATTATTGACTTCATTTCCAGCCTCGTTGTTTGCTGGATTTGCAGCCTCAATGCCAACTTCATTTCCAACACCACCCTCTTCATTTGCAGCACCATTTTCTTCTTCGTGCTCCGCTCTCCTCAGGCTCCTTCTCCTCCACATATTCCACAGGGCCAAGAGAAGGAGCAGGAGCCCAGCCAGAGGCCAGAGCTGCCAGGGCTGCAAGGCAGACCAGAACAGGTCCCCCCAGCCCCCAAGGCTCTGCTTCATCAGGGCCAGCTGCTCCACCTCCCGCTCCAGACGAGTCTTCTCCTCTTCCAGGAGCTTTGCACGTGCCTCCATTCGCAGACGTGTTGCCTCATCAAAGCCATCACCCACGGGCTGTGGGTACTGGAGAACATTTTGCAAAAGCAAGAACCACAAGAGCCAGGTCTCCATGGTCTGCAGGAGGAGGGAGAGAAGGCCTTGAGTGGCGCTGGGAGGGAGGCAGCTGTCAGTGGGGACAGCAGGGGCGGCAATGCCAGGGATCTGGGGGCAGGAAGGACAGGGCCCCAGAGAGCTGGCACGCAGCGAGGCCTGTCCCACATCCCAAGCAGCTGAAGCAGCAGCAGCAGCAGCACGGTGCCCTGCCCAAGGCTCAGCCATGAGAGGCTGTCTCTGCATGCAGAGGGAGAACCCAACCCTGGGTGCAGCCTTTCTGCCCCGGCCCTTGTCCCCAGCCCAGCCTCCCCATCACGTGTGCACTCACCGCTTGCCCAAGCAATACGGGGCCAGCGTTACCTGCTGGGGCCTTTTATCGCTGCCCCCATTGTGACAGGTCCCCCGTGATGTCACAGGTGTCACAGGACACCACAGCCAGGCCAGCCCCGCCCTTTGTCCCCACCCCAGCTCAGCCAGTCAGAGTGGCAGCCTTGGAGTGAATCTTCTTCAATGAACTTCTCTTGGTCTTTCTTTTGTCTTTCTAATCAGCTGCCCTGCCTTGGCAATCTCATAGATATCCATCTTGGAAGGCACCCTTGAGGATCATTCCATTTCAACCTTGACTCCACGCTGAGCTCCAGTTAAAGCTCTGAGCTGCCGAGCTTGGTTGGAAAAGACCCTGCAGATCACACACTCCAACTGCAAGCTTTGCACTGCCTACTCCACCGGTCACCTGGCTCCCCAAAGGCCACATGCACATCACTTTGAAATCTCCCTGAGGCTGGTGACTCAGCCATTTCCCTGGGCAGCCTGTTCCCAAGACTGATACCCTTTTTGTTGAAAGAGACCAATCTAAAGCTCCAGGTTTGGCACAACTTGTGGTCATTTCCTCTGGTCATATAGTTTCTTCCATGGGCAAATATAATGACCCCCGCCAGGCCTTCAGGGAGCTGTAGAGAACTGTATGGTCCCCCATGAGGCACCTTTCCACTTTGCCAAACACCCACAGCTCCCTCAACCCTTCTTCTTCAGACTTGTGCTCCAGACCCTCCCCCAGCTCCATTCCCCTTCTGTGCACACACTCAAGCACCTGCATGTCTTCCTTTTTGTGAGGGTCCAAAACCCAATGCTGCAGGATTTGAGGTACAGCCTCACCGGTGCCCTGTGGCAGAGGGACAATCACTGCTCTGCTCCTGCTGGCCACACTGCTTCTGACAGAAGCTGAGATGCCCTTGGCTTCCTGCCAATTTCCAGCCCCTCTTCCTCCAGCCCAGAGCACTGCATGGGCTGGGAGAGGCCAAAGTGCAGCACCCAGCCTTTGGCCACCTTCTGTCTCATACAGGTGGACTTGACCCATCAAGTACACCTGTCCAGATCCCTGAGTAGAGCCTCCCTACCCTCAGGCAGATCAACACTCCTGCCCTACTCATTTTCAGTTAGACTTAACTCCATTCACTGACTCTCACTCCAAACCCTGTCCCCATGTGCCAGGATGTCACATTGGTTAGCAAAATCCCGATTTGTCTGGCTTTTGCTAACCTGCAAGGCTGCACTGTCAAGGTGGGATCCCTGCACCCCAGAAATGCCCTCTTGCTCTGGGGCCTTCCATGGCACTGAGAGCGCAAGTGAGAGCCCTGCCTTGACCTTTGCCTTCAGCAAGGGCCCAGTTTGGGCAAAGCCTTGTTGTAAATGTTGTAAATAACTTTGTTTGATTGTAAATATGTTTTGTAAAATCATGTATGTCAAAACATAACTAACATTCAAACTAAACCCACGAATGCCTTGCAAGTCATGCCCTTCAAACCATGCCCAAAGCCACTCTTACAGATTGTGACATCGCTGCCAGCACCCAGGAAAACAACATTAGCAGAAGAAAGAAGGGTGCAGCTGGGAGGAGATGGGCTCTCACCGTTGATGGGTCTACCAATGACCCAGCGAGTAACGACTGATATGAATCTTATCAGTATTGTCAAGGTGGTGAATCCCAATGACAGGTTCCTGTAAATCTACTCATGGGCATCTCCCTTCTCAGAAATCCACTCAACAGACTGGGAGCAGGAAAACAAAGATACATGAATATGTATCTGGGACAAGGGATACAAAGGACTGAGATCAGGTACTGGACAGTGAAACACAGTATAAAAATCAGCTGCACAGTGCGGACTTTGTGAACTGTGGGGGGCTCGGTGCAATAGAGGCCGTGTCTGAGGTTCACCCAGTGTTGATCCCTGGGCTCAGCACTGACATTGCTTGTGGCTTTTCTCGATTGTTCTTTCTCAATTTCTCAATGAATTCTTTTATTAATCAATTGCCTGATTTCATTTATAACAAGCATCAGAAGTGGAAGAAATATAAATCAGGAGAGTGTTGTCCTGCCATGATGTGCACTGGGAGCCAATGACAGAAGGAAGCAGGCAGTGTGTGGGAGCTGAAAAACATCCAGACATCAGTGCCCTGAGAGCTTTCTTGAGCTCCTGGTTCCTCAGGCTGCAGATGAGGAGGTTCAGGGCTGGAGACAGCACCAGGTACAGAACTGACAGGGCCAGATCCAGGGATGGGGAGGAGATGGAGGGGGGCTTCAGTGAGCAAACATGACAGTGCTGAGGAACAGGGACACCACATCCAGGTGAGGGAGGGAGGCAGGTGGAAAAGGCTTTGTGCTGTCCCTCTTCAGAGGGGATCCTCAGCATGGCCCTGCAGATCTGCACAAAGGAGAACACAATGAATACAAAACAACCAAATACCAAACAGGCACTAACAACAATGAGCCCAAGTTCCCTGAGATAGGAGTTGGAGCAGGAGAGCTTGAGGATGTGTGGGATTTCACAGAAGAACTGGCCCAGGGCATTGTCCTGGCACAGGGGCAGGGAAGATGTATTGACCGTGTGCATGAGAGCATTGAGAAAGGCACTGGCCCAGGCAGCTGTGGCCATGTGGGCACAAGCTCTGCTGCCCAGGAGGGTCTCGTAGGGCAGCGGTTTGTGGATGGACATGTAGCGGTCGTAGCACATGATGGTCAGGAGATAAAATTCTGTTGTAGCCTAGAAAGCATCAAAAAAACCTGAGCAGCCCATCCTGTGTAGGAGATGTGTCTGGTGTCCCAGAGGGAACTGTGCATGGCTTTGGGGACAGTGGTGCAGATGGAGCCCAGGTCGCTGAGAGCCAGGTTGAGCAGGAAGAAGAACATGGGGCTGTGCAGGTGGTGGCCGCAGGCTGCGGCGCTGATGATGAGGCCGTTGCCCAGGAGGGCAGCCAGGGAGATGCCCAGGAAGAGGCAGAAGTGCAGGAGCTGCAGCTGCCATCTGTCTGCCAATGTCAGCAGGAGGAAGTGGCTGATGGAGCTGCTGTTGGACATTCCTTCACTCTGGCCATGCAGTCCTGTTGAAGGAGGACACAGTGACAAGTCAGGGCAGACTTTGCTGAGCAATGTCCAAGCCCTTTCTTCCAGCCCTGCCCCTGCTGCTCTGTGCCACCCAGTTTTCTTTTTCGCAGAGCCCTTCCTTCAGCCCCGTGCCTGGAGCTCTGCTGGGATCTGGCCCCATTGCTGTGACCAGCAGGGGCTCTGCCCATGGACACCCCGGGGTCAGCTCTGCTCTGCAGCAGTGGGGTCATGGGAATGGGGACAGGGGCCAGTCCTGGGGTTGGACTTCATCAGCCCAAAGTGCTGCTGAGGCAGAGGAGCTTGGCAGCATCTCCTGTGCCAGGGCTAAGGAACACTGATGGCCAAAGGCAGTTGGAGAGGGTTTCCTGCTGTGCCCAGGGAGATCAGAGAGAACTGTGCAGGGCAAGAGCATTGGCTGTAACTCAGTGAAGGGTGAGGGGAGCTGCTCTGTTGCTCCATCTGTCCCCAGCTGCCCTTTCTGAGATCAAGGGCAGTCACTGTGTTCCCCTGGAAATCAGCCTGACACAGCTGAGAGCAGAGGGAGCCACAGCAGAGCAAATTGGCTCAGCCTTTCTCAGTCTCAGCCCCAGCCCTGGCCAAGGACACTCCTGTCCCCCAGTGTCCCCAGGAGGCAGCTGACAGCTTGGATGGCATCCCCAGGACACACCAAGGGTCCTGTCCGTGGCACTGCTGGAGGAGAGTCAGCTCATTCCCAGCCTGCCAGCCTGCCAGAGCTTCCTGTGGCAGAGGGAGCTGGGACACCCCATTGCTGTGCTCAGCCTGACCAGGAGGAGCCCAAGGGCATGGCTGAGCCCAAGCCCTGAGCCTGCAGCTGGAACTGCCATTCCCAGAGAGCCCCTCAGCAATGCCAGCAGCACCTGGGCAAGGCAAGGAGAGAGAGAGAGCCGGGCCCTGAGGAAAAGCCTTTCCCTGCCCAGCCCTGCCCAGCCCCTGCAGTGCAGGCAGCAGCAGTGCAGGACAGTGGCCCTCAGGCCCTGGGCAGCAGGCAATGGGCACATGGCAGCAGAGATGCCCTTCATCTCTGGAGCTGCTCTGCCGGCCCAGGAGGGGACTGAGGGCCCTGAGCCCCCGGGCTGAGGGCTGTGCTGGCTGCCAGGGGACACAGCAGCTGTGCTGCTCAGGGCAGTGTCTGCCCTGCAGGGCAGGGCTGGCAGCTGCCACATCTCCCCTGCAGCAGCAGGGCTGCCCTCAGCACTGCCTCCCTCCCTCCCTGCCCACGGCTCTGCTGCTGGAGCTGTCCCAGCCTGAGCTGTTCCTTCCCTGTGGGCCTGGGCTCCTTCCCTGCCAGAGCTGCCAGAGCCCAGCCCAGCCCCTGGGCCAGCTCTGCCCTGCACCTGCTTGGGGCTGCAGGGAATAAAGAACAGCTCCCCCAGGCCTGGGCACCATGGAAAGGTGATGCTGCATGGATCTGGAGCCTGGGGAGGTGGGGGCACTTGCTGAGGTTCCCAGGAAAACTCAGTGTGATGGTTTAACAGCCTCAGCCCCTGCTCTGTTCTGCACAGCTGAGTTTCCATTGCCACCAAACTGAGCCAGGGAAAAGTGGGAGCACAGATTCAGGAAAGCAGAGACTCAAGCAGGAAACCCTTGCTCTGAATGAGCTCATGCCAAGTCCCCTCAGAAATGACCTGGGCATGAGCTGGAGC
Organism: Phylloscopus trochilus trochilus; assembly: GCA_016584745.2. Lineage (NCBI taxonomy): Eukaryota > Metazoa > Chordata > Aves > Passeriformes > Phylloscopidae > Phylloscopus > Phylloscopus trochilus. The sequence goes on along the minus strand of WQNJ02000075.1, from coordinate 731,444 downwards.
TCTGAGCAGCCGTGGCACACACAGCACCCTCTCCACAGCAGCAGCAGCAGGACCTGCCCTGGCAGGAGTCACTCCTTGCACCCACAGCTCCATTCCACCATCCATGGGGAGCTTCCAGGCAGGCTGAGAGCTGCCCCTGGCAGGTGGCAGATGCCCTGGGCTGGCCAAGAGCCCTCAGGGCTGCAGGAGCTGCCATGCAGGACAGCCCTGGGCAGCCCTGGCTGCAGCCCCAGCTTCAGCCCCTGCAGCCGTTCCTGGCAGCAGGAGCCGTCCTGCCCTGTCCCTCTGACGGTGCCCAGGGCAGCCCCGCTCTGGAGCACATCCTCCCCCAAAGCAGAAGGGGCAGCAGAGCCATCCTTTACAGTCACATCAGTCCTGTCCTGGGTCAGCTTTAGGAGATCCCTGCAGCCAGAGATTGACTGTGTCAAAAGCTGTGAAAATTTGTCCATGAGGAAGCTCAGAATTTTCAAAAGTTGTGAAGATTTCCCCATTAGTAATCTCAGAATTGTCCTTCCAGTTTCTTTAAGCCTCTGTCTGCTTCACTGCTCTCAGGTACCTGCAGGCAGTGCCCTCAGCCCTACTGGGCTGGGAAAGGAGCTGCTCCTCAGGAGAAATGTCTTTTTGAAGCTCTTCTTGGTTGCCAGGAGCTGCCTCTCTTCCAGGAGCCCAGCCCAGCTCAGCAGCACAGACACAGCACAAGGACTTTAATGACCCTCTTGGGGCTTTGGTGCTGTTTACATCAGATTCAGTCCCTCAGAGTGTGCTCAAAAACCTTCTCAAGAACTCCAAGTCAGATTCAACATCCAAACTTTCTTGAAGTTTTAATGGGTCCCAGTGAGGGACAGGACTGAGAAAGCATCCCCCGGTTCCAGTTAGAGGAGCACACTGCAGGCAGTGAGGACAGGTGGGGACAAACAAGGCAAAGGTGTCTCTGATGCTGAGCAAACCTGGATGTGTTTCAGGAATGCAAAGGGCCAAGGCCGGAGCCCCAACCCCTGCCAAGGCAGATCCTGTCCCTCCCTCCTTGCTCAGTGCTCTTCCCAGGCCACTGGGATGTGGGGATGTGCAATGCCAAGGGCAGCACCATGGGGCAGCCCCTGCCAGGCTGCTGAGCAGGGACAAGGAGGCCATGAGGCCCCGGGCCTGCAAGGGTCACTTGTCCCCTCCTGCTGGCTCAGGCCCAGGGCCAGCAGCCATGGCCCAAGTGCTGCAGGAGTTGGCTGTGTCAGGGCCTTGCAGCTGCTGCCCATCCCTGTGCCCTGTGCAGCCCAGGCTGTCCTACGGTGTCCATGCCCTGTGCCTCTGTCCCTGCAGGCTGTCGTCACCCCCGGCTGCCCCACCTGGCTGGGCCCTTCCTTTGCTGACAGCTCTGCGTCCTGCCTGCCTCTGCCTGGGCACACACAGCCTTGGGCTTCATACCAAAAGGGTGAATTCCATTTTTTCCGTGCCTGTGACATTTTAGAACAGGAACAAGGCATGCAGGGCCTGCTTTCCCAGCAAGGACTGTTGCAAGAGAAGAAGATGACATCTGGCTCAAGGATGCAGTGATAGAGAAAATAAGGAGTGAATCTGGGAACTTGGGGTCAGTTTGATGGTGATGGCTAAATTGTAATACACATGTAGTGACTGTATATAAGTAACACTGGTTTAGAATCACATGTCCATGTAAGGTTATGAGTTACTGCACGTTGGACCTCAAGCCTGAATAAGTGATCCCCTCCTAAACACCAAATTAGTGCCAAGGTGTCTTACTCTGGTATTTAGTAGATTTGGTGATAGAGTGGCCTCACAGGACCAATGAGTCAGCTGTGACACCTTGGATCCTCATGGAACCAAAATCCTTTTTGACACAGCAGGGCCACATGGAACCAATGGTCCATTGTGGTACTGCAGATCCAGGGAGTTCATTGTGACCCTCTGGAACCTCATGGAATCCAAAGTACATTGTGACAGAGAAAGGATTCATGGAACCAAGAGTCCATTGTGACACAGCAAGGCCTTGTTTGAGCAAGGGAACCATTGCTGATAGTCCAGAAACTCATGGAACCAAGGGGCCACTGTGACACACCAGGGCTGCATGGAATGAAAGGTCCATCGTGACAATACGGATCCAAGGAGACCATGGTGACACTGTGGGGCCTCGTGGAACCAAAGGGGCCATTCTGACCCAGCAAGGCCTTGTAGAACCAAGGAGGCCATTGTGACACTGCTGAACCTCACAGAACCAAAGTGACCATGTAATACTGTGGGACCTCATGGAACCAAGGGTCCATGGTGATGCTGCAGAACCAAGGAGACTGCTGTTGGCAGTATGAAAGCTCATGGAACCAGAACTCCATTGGCACACAGCAAGGTCTCATGGACTCAGGGGTCCATTGTGATTCTGTTGGGCCTCATGGAACCACGAGCCACTATGTAACAGCTTGGCCACAGGGAGCCAAGGGGCCATTGTGACTGATGAACCTCAGGGAACCAAGAGTCCATTGTGACACTGTGGGGCCCTGTGGAACCAAGGGGACCACAGTGACATTGCAGGGTTTAATGGAACTGTGGAGACTATTCTGATTTTTTGAGACCCACTGGAACCAAGGGGCCATTATAACATGGCAGAGCCTCATGGAATCAAGGGGGCTGCAGTGAACACTGTGGGTCTCCATGGGATGAAGGGTCCATTCTGACACTGTGGAACCAAGGAGACCATTGTGATACTATGGGGCATCACAGAACCACGGGTCTGTTGTGACACAGCAGGGCCTCATGAAACCCTGGGGACCATTTGCACATCTTGAGGCCTTGAGAAACCAAAGGGCCATTGTGGCACTTCAGGGCCTTGTGGTTCCAAGGGGTCCATAGTAGAACTGTGGGGCTTAAAGGGACAATTGAGGCACTGTGTGGCACCATTGAACCAAGAGGTTCATTGTGACACTGCAGGATGGAACTAAGGATTCATGGAACAGCATGAGACCCCATGGACCAAAAGTCCATTGTGACATTGTGGGCCCTCATGGAATCCTGGAGAACATTATGAAACTTTGAGGCCTTGTTGAAGCAAGGGGCTCTGCTGGACCTTGTGTAGCCAAGGAGATCGTTGTGACTCTGCAGAGCCTCATTGAACCAAGGCTCAGTTGTGATACTGCAGTACCAAGGAGACCCCTGTGACATGGCAAGGCCACAGGGAAGCAAGGGGGGACAATTGTGACCCTACAGGGCCCAATGGAAGCAAGGGGCCGGTGTGACAGAGCTGGGCCTCATGCAGCCAAGGGGCCATTGAGGAGCCCAATAGAACCAAGGAACCACTGTGATACTCCAGGACTATCTGGAATCGTGGAGAACATTGTGAAACTCTGAGGCCTCATGGAACCAAGGGGTCATTGTGCAGTTGTGCGTTGTGCATTGTGCATTGTTCCATTCCATGGAACCAAGGAAACCATTTTGGCACTGCAGGGCCTCATGGAAGCAAGAGACCATTGTGACACTATGGGGACCCATGGAATCAAGGGCCCAGTGTGACACTGCAGGGCCCTGTGGAACCAAGGATCCAATATGACATCACTATTGTGACACTGCAGGGCCCTGTGGATCCAAGGGAGCAGGTAACAGGCCTGCGTGGCTGGGCATGAATGGCTCAATTGACCTCTGCATGTTGGGGGTCTCTTCTCATGTGCTCCTGAAACATTGTGACTCAGTGCATTTCTTCCTATGGAAAAAAGCCATTCTGCCTGCCCAGGCACTCATGGCCAAAATTGGTATTTCTCCAAATTTCACTGTATGCAAGGGTTTCTCCCAGACAAAAGCTGCCAGGACAGAGAGGTCAGGCTGGCCTTGGCCTCCAATGATTGCCTCTAATCTGCCCTGGAAATCCTGGGGCTCTGTGCCTTCTTTCCTATGGGAAAGGACTGGCCTTCCCATGCAGGCGCTCATGGCTGAAATTGGGATTCTGCCCTCAAAATGTCATATATCCAGGATACGGAATCCAAGATATTTATTCCATTGCTCCCAGATGAAAGCTGCCAGGACAGACAGCTCTGGCTGGCCTTGGCCTCTGGTGGCTACCGTTCATCAGCCCCTGAAACACTGGGGCTCTGTGCTTTCCTTCCTGTGGAGACCATGGTGACACCGTGGGGCCCCATGGAACCAAGGGGCCATTGTGATCCTGCGGGATACCATGGATTCCAGGGACCATTGTGACACTGTGGGAATTCATGGAACCAAGGGGATCGTTGTGGAGCTTTTGGGCTGCATGGTCCCAAGGGCCAGTGTGAAGCAGCAGGGCTTTGTGGGACCAAGAGGCCCTTGTTGCATTACAGGGCCTTGTGGAACCACAGGGCTATTGTGATCCTGTGGGGCACTCTGGATCCACAAAGAGCATTGTGGCATTGCAAGGCCCCATGGAATTGCTGAGACCATGGTGACACTGCAGGGCCCCACTGAACCAAAGGGCCATTGTGACCCTGCTGGGCCTCATGGAAGCAAGGGGAGATGGAACAGGTCTGCCTGGTTTGGCCTCCCAGGGGCCACAGGAAAGGTCCAGCTGATCTTGGAATGCTGACACCTGCCTCTCATCAGCCCCTGGAGCACTGGGGCTCTGTGCTTTCCTTCCCATGGAAAAGAACTGTATGTTTGTCCAGGTGCCCACAGCCAAAATTGATACTCCCCCTGAAAAATTCCCTCTATGCAAGGGTTCTCCCGGACAAAAGCTTCCAGGACAGAGAGCTCTAGCTGGCCTTGGCCTCTGGTGGTCACCTCTCATCTCAAGGAAGCCCTGAGGAAAGGATTTGAACAGGTTTGACTATTGGAACATCAATGAGTCTCTCATCCTCTGAAAAACTCAGATGCTCTTCTGAGCGTGTGTCCTCTTTTTCTCATTGTGTATTATGCATCAAATATTCTTTTCAGCTAAAAAAATATTATTCTTATCAGTCTTCCAGTGTTATCTGAACCAAAACACCTGATGTAGTCTTAGTTCATGCCTGTGATGTTTTGGTTTCTCTGAAATGCTCTCCCAGAGAGTTTTCTGACAACAAGAGACATGTTTTCCTAACTGTAACCTATGTTTACATTCCTTTCCCTAGGAGAGACTTCTTATTCATGTCCCTGTGACTTGACCAGTGTATTTGAAGAAGTTTGTCCTTTTTGCACCAAGTGGTTTGTTCTTTGTAAAATAGTAAAAAGAGAAGAAATAACCAGAAATAAACGGAGTCATTGCCAGCCTTCTGAGTCGGAGTCTGTGTCATTGTGATCTTTAACAACATCAACATCCTCTTCAATATGGATCCAGGTCCCCTGTATAAGCAAACACAAGAAAGAATCCAGCAGGAATTTTTGGTCTCTACTCCCATCTGTCACATCTCCTCTGCAGCCCCAGCACTTGGGAGGGCTCCAGGAGTCACAGGCTCAGCTCCCACACAGAGAACCTGCAGACCCTGGGGTGTCCCTTTAAGCCTCAGTGGCCAGAGCCTTTCTGCAACCTTCCCCCTGGAGCTGCTGCTTCCCTGCAGCCTCAGCCATGGACAGCAGCAGAACCTGGAGTGTCCTGAGCAGCAGTGCCAGCTCAGGGCCCTGTGGGGAGCAGGGCCTGGGGCAGCAGGACAAGCCAGCCTGGCCAGCCAGAGCATGCTCAGGTGGGGAAAGGACGTCCAGGGAGAAGAGCAAGGGAGTGTTTCTGTGGCTGCAGGGAGGAATGCAGAGGAAGCTGCTGCTGCAGGCACCAGCTCTGGCCAGGCCTCTCTCTCCCCTGCCCAGGGCTGCTGGGCTGGCCTGGGGAGAGAGGCTGGCACTGAGTGGGCAGAGGCAGCCTGTGCTGGGCATCTCCTGGAGCCAAAACCAGGAGTTGTGCACTGTCACTGAGCTCCATTTCCCCTGCCATGGGGAGCTCCAGCCCCAAGGCTGATGTGGAGGCTGAGCTCCCTCTCTGCCCCTCAGCAGCTGCTGAGCCCTTCAAGGGGGCCAGGGCTGTGGGGTGAGTGCACCCAATGCTGGAGCACCCCAGAGCAGGCACTGCCATGGGGCTCACCCAGAATGGGCTGCTGGGCTGGGCAGGGCTTGACCAGACTGGGCTGGGCTGGGCTGGGCTGAGCTGGGCTGGGGTGAGGGCAGGGGAATTGGGCAGAGCTGGGCAGAAGCTGGGCTAGACTGGGGAGTGCCCAGGAGACCAAACCCACCCATATCAGCTGAGCTGTGTGGCACTGCAGGGCCAGGACACGTTCCAGCAGGTGTGTGGTGCTGTGCCAGTCCCCTGGCAGGGATCTCAGACAGGCAGGTGCTGCACTGAGGAGGTTGGTCTGTGGCCTTGGTGGCATGGCCAGTCTGAGAAGGTGTCCCAGGGTTTTAACCATCCCTCCAGCCTCATCCATCAGCCACGTCCAGACCTGGGTCCTCATCCCAGTTTACTGATCTATTTGTTCTGTGGTTGTCTCCTTCCTCCTGCCATTTTCAGCACCGGTGTAGGGGCAGCATCAGCCCTGCCCAGTCTCCCTCCTCACCCAGCCCTTGGCAGAGCCCAGGGCAGGGCTCTCTGGGAACCCTGGCATGGGATCTGGGTGTTGGAACTGGACACTGAGGTCTGGAATGGACACTCTGGTGGGGAACATTTGCCCACCCCAAACACACCCTGTGCTGTGCCGTGTCTGATGGGGGGGATGTGGGGCCTGTGCTGGGCAGGGCGGCTGTGCTGCCTCAGGGACAAATGACAGGGATGAGCCACAACACAATGACCAGGAGGTGGAAGTGAGGACAAGCTACGGAGGAGGAATTCAGAAATCTGACCTGAGCATGTGTTTGTGTGTATAGGAAGGCCAAAGCTCAGCTGGAGCTGATGGAGGCTGCAGGCAACATCCAGATCAAAGTTAATTCAGTTGCTGTGTTTGCAGTAAATGGCTGCAAAAGGAACATGTCAGCCCGCTGCTAAATGAAGGCAGGAGAGGCAAATCTAGGATCATGGAATGGCATTGGGTTGGGATCCTAAAGATCATCCAGTTCCAGTCTCCTGCCATGGGCAGGGGCAACTTCCACTGCACCAGACTGCTCCATCCAACCTGGCCTTGAACACCTCCAGAGGTGGGGAGTCTGCAGCCTCTCAGGGTAACCTGTGCCAGAGCCTCAGCACCCTGACTGGGAAGAATTTCTTCCCAATATTCCACCTAAACCTGCCCTCCTTCAACTCATGGCCATTCCCCCTTGTCCTGTCACTCCAGGCCTTTGTCCAAAGTCCCTCTCCAGCTCTCTCCAAGTCTCTTTAGGTGCTGCAGAAGGCTCTAATGGCTCCCTGGAGCCTTCTCGCACCCAGGATGAACAGCTCCAGCTCTCTCAGCCTGGCTCCAGGGCAGGGGTGTTCCAGCCCTGCAAATGTCTATTGTGACACTGCAGGGCTTCCTGTAACCAAGGGTGCATTGGCACACTGGAACCAAGGAGACCCTTGTGACACCGGGGTACCCCATGGAAACAAGGGGCCATTGTGACACAGCAGAGCCCCACAGAAGCAAGGAGACCATTGTGACACTTTGGGGTGTCAAGGAAGCAAATAACCATTTGAACACTGCAGAACCAAGGAGACCATTGTTATACAGTGGGGCCTCAGGGAATCATGGAGCCATTTTGATGCTGTGGGGCTCCATAGAACCTGGGAGACCATTGTGACACTTTGGGCCCTCAAGGAACCAAGTAACCATTTGAACACTGCAGAACAATGAGTGTAACTCATTGTTACACTGAGAGGCCTCGTGGAACCATGGGATCCACTGTACCACTAAGGGGCCACATGGAACCAAGTGTCCTTTGTGATACTGGGGAACCAAGGGGTCATTGTGACACTGGGGCCCCAGAGAACCAAGGGGCCTTTATGACACTTCAGAGCCCCACAGAACCAAGGAGAACATTGTGGCACTGCAAGGACTCATGGAATCAAGGAACTGTTGTGACACAGGGGAGGCCAATGGAACCAAGTGGTCCATGGTGACATTGAGGGGCAAAAGGAACCAAGAGGCCATTGCGGCACTTCAGGGCCTCCTGAAAGCAAGGAAATCCTTGTGGCATTGTGGGATCTTGTATAACCAAGGGCCAGTGTGGCACTGCAGGGCTTCATGGAACCAAGGGCCATTTTAAAACTGCAGAGCCAAGTAGAGCATTGGGACACTGTGGGGCCTGATTGAACTGATGAGAATATGGTGACACAGTGAGACCTCATGGATACAAGGATCCATTGTGACACTTTGGGGTCTCATGCAACCAGGAGTCCACCTGTGACACTGCAGAGCCGAGGAGATCATTATGACACTACAGGGTCTGGTGGAACCAAGGGGCCATTGTGCCACTTTGGGGCCTCATGGAAACAAGACAACCACTGTGACATGGTGGGGCATCATGGAAGTGAGGGTCCATTGTGACTGCTACCAGAAATGGGGGGGGGAAAAATCAACAAAAAACTGCTTACCACCAAGGGAGCAGTAAGAAGCAACATTTTTTATTCAGCCCAATGCACAAGAGAGAATAGCTCCTCCCAAAGCTGTGCATGCTGAATACAGGAAAGTTCCTGCTTACAGGCTGTATTTGACATACATCTACAGTGTTTGTCATAGAACAAACATACGTAGGATAATAATTTCCCTGAAACCATTAACATGTTTTCCCTCCCCGTCACAGATGTGTTCTTCTGTCCTGGGGGTCTCTTTGGTGGTCCCTGGTGGTTGGTGATGTCAGTCACACCTGACTGCCTGCTGGACTGTTAGAAGTTGGCACAACTGGGGCTGGTCACTTTCAATATCTTCTTCTCAAAACATGAGCATTGTGCAGTTCCATGAGCCAGTGGGTTTTGATAAACAAGCTTTGTTTGTGCTCACCAGGTGGAGATTGTGTTTCATCAGGTACCATCCTGATTGTGAAGCTTCTCTTCTCTCCAAGCCTTCCTAAGCCTCACATCAAGTGTCTGCTGGAATTCAATCCCCTCCCCATCCTGCAGCAGCCCTGCCTTTCCCTCCTCCAGCCTTGGTCTCCAGCACAGCCAGGGAGGCTCTTTGGGCTCTGGACTTTTCCTGCAGCCCCCAAGGGGAGCTGAGCTGTGCCTTTGGCACAGGCAGCCCTGCCCAGCCCAGGCAATACCCAGCAATTCCTTGTCTGTGCCTGGCCTTGCTGTCAGCCCCGGCAGCAGCTTTGTGGCCCCTTTGTGCCATGCTGGCCCAGCCATGGTGCCACAGGGCCTGTGCAGGCCCAGGGCAGGACAGGAGCATTGCAGGGGGAACAGCCCCTCTGCTGTGGGCCTACAGCAGCCTTGGGGCTCTGTGCCCCATGGCCTCCCTGCTGGGCAGCCTCTGCCAGCTCCTGCACAGCCCCTGGCACCTGTGGGCCTGCACAGACAGCCCTGTCCCGGGCTCTGCCGGGCTCTGGGCCAGTAGAGATGTTGCCATGCCCGTGCCTGCTTGTTTTGGTTTTGGGAACCTCTTATCCCAGGCACGGTCTTGAAGCACAAGGTCATGTTCAGTAAACTACCGAAGCTCCCACATCTGTTCCAAGAGGAGGGGCTTCGGTGATGGTCTCTGGAAAATGACCAGTAGTTCCCAAGGGTCCCACCTCTGGGGTGGGCAATTTGTAAAATGTACAAAAGGAGTCAGGAAAATAAAGGAGGGGTCTCTTGCTTGCAAGAGCACCACGCAGCCTCATTGATGCACTCCCTGCCTCGTTCCTGAATGGCGTTTCCAGTTATATAGAGAGGCTGGGCAGGGCTGGCCATGGCCGGGAACAGGCCCTGAGCCCCGCAGGAGGATGGAGCTGGGCCACAGCCAAAGTGCCCCGCAAACCTGGGCTGAGCAGCCAGGGCTGCCAACAGCTGGGGACAGAGGCTGGCAAGGCTGACAAATGTCCTGGACCCCTTCCCTGCTCTGTCCGTGCCACCAAGGGCACAGAGCAGCCTCCTCTCTCCGCCACTTGCCTGTTTTCAATGCCTTCCACGGGCGCTGGCCCTGCCCCACAAGCCCTGGGCTGAGTCCTGCCCCTGCACGCTCACACAGGCTGAGATGGACACTGATGCTTTCTGTGCCAGGCTCTCTCAGCCCAGCCCAGCTCCCTGCAAGCTCTGCCAGCTGCCCTGAGCTCTCTGCAGCACCAAGGGCCTCTCCCCAGCACAGCCCAGCCGGCTCTGGCCCCACAGCTCTGCTCAGGCCAGGCTGCTCTGGGCAGGGGCCCCACGGCCTCAGCCCCTCTGCAGGGCACAGCAGCAGCTGCAGCTCAGAGAGGCCTCAGCCCCAGCCATGGGGAAGGTGCTGGCACAAGGGAAAACCAGGCTCCCTGGATGCCCTGCTCCCCTCTCCCTGAGCTCCTGAGAGCTCTGCAGCCCCTGCTGCCATCCCATCTGCCCAGGCCAGCACAACAGCCCCGGCCTTGGGGCCCTCAAGGGCTGCTCCTGCTGCAGGCCCAGGGCCCATCCCAAAGCTGGGTCAGACAGGAAGCTGTGCCCATTTCTGTTCCTTCCTACTCTTATGGGCAGAGTAAAAAATAACAAAAATGTTTTTGCAAGTTTGTTTATTTTGCTTAAATACAATGTGAGTCTCCTCATTTAGAGGAAGTTTCTTCTTGTGGGGTCTGACAGCGGGTCTGTGAGCCAAATGACTGAGTTAGCAGAGGAGGAGATTTGTTGTTACACCTGTGAAAGGCAAAAGACAAGGTCATTGGCATGGGAACTGATAAATCAGAGACAATTAAAGGCATATTTACAGGTTTTCAGTTTCACAGGAATGAATAAGTGCCTTTAGGTTTTTTTTATGAGTGCTGTTAATTTCTTTGTGCCAATGAACACAATGAGCTGTTTTAATTAACCAATAATTTCAGTACATGCTTTGTTTAGAAATATGTTCTGTACATGCTTTGTTTAGAAATGTATAAAAATAAATGGAATGCTTTTGATATGTTGCATTGTGTGTTGTGTCCATCTCTACAATGACAGATTCTGGATCACAAAACAAGGGAATATTATTCAGTTGGAGGAAACTAATACCATCCTTGCTTTGAAGACAACAGCATCAGAAGTGGAAGAAATATAAATCAGGAGAGTATTGGCCTGCCATGATGTGCACCAGCAGCCAATGACAGAAGGAAGCAGGCAGTGTGAGGGAGCTGAAAAGCATCCAGACATCAGTGCCCTGAGAGCTTTCTTGAGCTCCTGGTTCCTCAGGCTGCAGATGAGGAGGTTCAGGGCTGGAGACAGCACAGGGTACAGAACTGACAGGGCCAGATGCAGGGATGGGGAGGAGATGGAGGGGGGCTTCAGGTGAGCAAACATGACAGTGCTGAGGAACAGGGACACCACAGCCAGGTGAGGGAGGCAGGTGGAAAAGATTTTGTGCTGTCCCTGCTCACAGGGGATCCGCAGCACAGCCCTGAAGATCTGCACACAGGAGAACAGAATGAACACAAAACATCCCGAGTCCTTAACAGGCACTAACAGCAATGAGCTGTAACTTCCCTGAGATAGGAGTTGGAGCAGCAGAGCTTGAGGATGTGTGGGATTCCACAGAACTGGCCCAGGGCATTGGCCTGGCATGGGGGCAGGGAAAATGTATTGGCTGTGTGGATGAGAGCATTGAGAAAGGCACTGGCCCAGGCAGCCGCAGCCATGTGGGCACAAGCTCTGCTACCCAGGAGGGTCTCGTAGGGCAGGGGTTTGTAGATGGAGTGAAAAAAGGAGAGAAGTGGGAGGGAAGAAAAGAGTAGGAAAGCTGAGAGGGAAAGGGTGAGAAACCTGAGGGAAAATTCATGATTTGTTACAGTTCAACATTTTCTCAACACTTCCTTCTCTTGGAATTGCTCACAAGCATTTTGTCAATGCACCTTGAAAATACTTTTGCTGACTGAAGCCACATTGTGTCTTCCCTGAAGAAAGCAATTAGGAAAGAAAACACAAATTTCCTACTGAAACCCTTCTGCTCACTTCCAAATCAGTTCACTGCTCAAGCACAAGCCACAGGCTCATCCCTAATTCCCTTGGTGAGATATGAGGTAATATTTTGCTGCAGCTGAAAGATTGTTAGAGAAAAGAATGAAAGTTGTTGGTTCTAGGCGTTGATATTTAGCATTTGGATTTGTTCTAGTTCATTTGTTGGGTGTTGCTGTGAGTGGGGAGAGGGGCAGCTTGAAGACCAGACCAAAAGGGAAATAGGGTAAGAGGGGAGGGGACAGAAAAGTAGACAGTAGGGAGAGGATAGAAATATAAGTTCCCTAGTGCCCAGCCAGAGGGAAAGGGGACACGGTTCGCCCTGGGCTGGGAAAGGCAGTAAAAAGCAGCATTTTCTTGGAGAGGGTGTGTGTGTTTGGCTCTTGGGAGAGTGAGATACACACCCAGCTCAGGTGAATCCTTACTACAAAACAGTTCCCTTTTGCTTTGATGACTTTGTCCCCATTGAATTTTATCTAAGAGTTGGCTCCTTTCTAACACCTTTCTCCCAGCAGCTCAGGGCTGTATTGCACAGTGCTTGCTGTGTGTCACACAGCACAAAGCAGGCTGGCCTGGTGCCCCTGAAGATTTCTGCACAACACTCTGCATTTCACACCTGGGCTCTGGCTCTGTGCAGAACTCCAGGACTGCAGGCGCTTCCTCCCAGAGCTGAGGAGGAGGGGGGCTCATCTGATGCCTTGCACTCCAGTGGAGGAGGAGCTCATCCCTGGGACACTGTCCCACCTGCAGCCCCTGGGCATTTTACCTGCAGGAGCTCCTGGGCAGACCAGCGCCGCGCCTCGTCTGTCTGCAGGCAGCAGCTCAGGAAGTGATGCAGCCAAGGTGAGAGGAGCCTGGGCTGCTGCAGCTCCGGGATGCCATCTGTAGCTATCAGGAGTTGGGCCTGGAGAAAAAGGAAACACCAGTCTCTCCCCTGCTTCTTTCACTGTGTCTGTAACTGCTCTCCCAGATCCCATTGTTTCAACTCCACTCTGCAGTGGCAGTTTGTTTCTGCCGTGGCACAGAGGCAGAGGTGACTTCCCTGTACCAAGAAGAAAACCCCAAACCCTGATGCAGCCACAGCTTTTCCAACATCCAGCAGATCTTGCCTTGGCAGCTGATTTCATTGACTGACCTTGTTAGTGGAAACTACATCAGCAAAGGCACCTTTGCTTCTCTGAGGATTCCCTTGACCACTTGACAGGCTATTTGTAAGAGGGACTTTGCTCTACTAACTCACTCTACTATTTCCAAGGAATTATTCCATGAAAAGCATCTGTGCAGTGCTTGTTGGTCCCTTCAGCACAGCTGCCATTAAACAAAAGTCATCAAGCTTTTTGCTTTGTTCCTGAAAACAATGGGAATTGAAAGGAAAGAAAGGAAATCCACCAGTTATTCCTCAGGTAAGGAAACAAACATTTGGAATCTCATCTTCAACACAGACACATGAAGATGCATGCATAAAAATGTATTGGGATGAAAATGCTTTTTTTGGCACACAGGAAACACCTGCAGCCCTGTCTCTCAGCAGACTGCAAATTTCAGCTTCCCTTGCACGGCCAAAGGAAAATGGTTGTGGTCAAATCAGAAGAAGGAGAAATGCCATCCCTATGGCAGCCCTCTGCTCATTTGGATACTCAGGTCAATGCATTCATGGTGTGCCCATCCTAGAATGTACCAGGAAACAAAGGGGTGGTTTTGGCAGGCTCTGCACATCGCCAGGCTTCAGCTTGGTGACATGGAGAAAGTGGCTTGGCTTAGGAAGGAAATATGGTCCCTGGGTGTTTCAGCAGCACTGCACAAGAAGCACAAGAGCCTCTGTGGCCTTCAAACCCTCATGTCCAGGTTCCAGGCAAGTTTCCCTGTGAGAAGAATGGAGGTGCACTTCTTCTCTCCAAACCACTCTTTTAGAATCTTTGTTGGGTTTGGGTTTCTTTCCTTCATTTCAAGGAAGATAACACCAGTTTTAAGATTCTTGTTTCCTGTTCTTAGGGCCATCCACACAGCCAAAAGAGCTGGAATGACTTCTAAGCCAAAGCAAAATGTTGCCTGAGCATGGAGATTGTTTGTGTGGGGTAAGGCTTAAGTGTCCCCAATCCCCACTGATGCAACCCAAACTACAGCAGATGCTGATGTGCTGCAGGGACCTTTTTAGAAAGGGACCGTGGTGGGAGTAGTTCCAGCAGATGCCAATGGGATTTTGTCCAAGGACACACAGAAAGAACGTGGGACAGGTGAGAAAGACAGCAGGACCAGAGAGTATTGACACCTTACCAGGAGAGAACTTTCATTGCCATAAGGAACTTCTCCTTCCACCATTTCAATGCCCACAATTCCAAAAGACCAGATGTCCACTTTGGGGCCATAGGGTTGACCTTTGGCCACTTCAGGTGCCATCCACCAAGAAGTCCCGATCACCGAGCTGTGTCTGCTCTGCTTGTGGGTGAGTTGAGCAGAGAGGCCAAAATCAGCTGGGGAGAAAGCAAAAGACTGTTTTGAGTTGAATACTGTGCAAGTAGGAAAGCAAGCAAAAGAATTTCCCAGTAGAAGTTGGAGAATGTGCTGTTGGATCTTCTGGAGAAGTGTCCCTGCTCTGTTTCCTCAGGACTTTAGCCAATGAAATATGGCTTTGGCTACTGAAAAAATCTCCCCATTTTTGACACTGCCTCCAGCAGTGGCTTTTGTTCCCCTGAAGCTTTAGACTTGGAGCTCCCTCCCTTGGGAAGGGACACACACAGAGCACAGCCACTCTGGACTGCTTGTTCCTTGCCATACATCCATGCACGTGGCAACCGTGTGGTGCCTGCACTGCCACCAGCACCATTTTTGGGGGGCTGGCAGTCACTCCAAAGCAGCCCCACACCCCACATATCCCTGGAATGCTGCACATGACCAAGAATATACTGACCCAGCTTGACAGAGCCATCGGTTCTGAGAAGGATGTTGAGGCTCTTCACATCCCGATGCAACACATGGTTGGAGTGAAGAAAATCCAGTCCTTGCAGGCACTGAGAAGAAAACACAAACAGGAGGGCAAAAATCTGTGATGTGATTTTATCACACAAGAAAGAAAACATCTCTCAAAGATTCCCTCTCCAGGGGAATGGGGAGTATTGGCAGAACACAGTGCCACTGAGAGGAAGAGCTTGATGCTCCAACACTGGCAGAGCAGTACCTTCCTGAAGAAAGGCAGGTCAGTTTGTCAAAGAGCAACAGCAACTGCTCTTGTAGACTCTCCCCTGCAAACCAGCCACAATGACTGCTGCTGCAGTGGATGTGCTGAGAAGAAAAGAGCATTTCAGCTGCACTGCTGACCTTCCCAGCTGAGGACTGAGAGAAATGAGTCTCTTTTTCCTTTGCTGTTCATTTCCAATCCTGCCACCACCATCTTTGCTTTTACAGGCAAGGAATGCAGTGCAGACAGGCCAAAGTTTAGAGAGGCAAGATGGAGAACAGCAAGTCCAAGAGACAGAGTGAGAATGTAACAGCAGCAGCAAAGAGGACAAGAACAGAGTGCAGTGAGTGCAGGGGCACTGGCAGGCAGTTCACTTGAGATGCTCCTGCTTGCCCAGAGCACAGCAGCAACACAGAAACAAAGCCTGGCACATGGAATTGCTCCTGTTCTGAGCCCTTTTCCCAGACAATCCTGCCCAAGCACAGGTGGGATCCCTCACCTCCCAACTGACAACTGCAATCTCATGTTCCAACATGTCAGTCTCTCTGATGACATGGCTCAGAGTGCCTCCATCCATGTACTCCATCACCAGCCAGAGTTCTCCATGCACAAGGTAGCTGAAAGAAGGAAACAAGGCCGTGCAGATGAACAGGCATGGCTATGCTGGTTTTGTGCTTGATTCTTGTTTCTGGGTCCCTTTGTGACAAGGACAGAATTAAAGGAATAGACATTCCCTCTAGACTGTGCCTTGTTTGCAGTCTGTGCAGTCTCAAGGAGAAGAGCACATCTGTGAAAGAGGAGATGTCTTAGATGGCCAGCAAGGGAAAAGAGCACTTTAGTAACAGCCAAGATGAAAAGCCTGGCACACATGTTATTTCTGGAAATAAGCCCCTAGTGCTCCTGGCATGGACAGCCATGGAAAAGAGGGGCAACAATCCAATGCAAATCCTCTCTAGGATGCTTCATCAGCATTGAAGAAACTTCAAAAAATCAATTCCTAAACAACAATGGAGGCATTGAAGTTACAGGGTATTGACTTGCTATGGTAGGGTGATCCAGGCTTTTGAACAATTTTCAAAGTATGTGTTTGATAGCCAGGCAAGACTCATGCAGACAAAATGCACTCTCTTCCCATCCATTGGAGATGAGTAGAGAAATAAGAATTAACCAATAATGAACAACTCTATTTTCTGCCAGTGTCCAAAGTGGCTTTTTAACCTCACATGCTTTTAGTAAGTCAGCAACCATTCATGGGATAAGACCATGACCGCTCTCACCTGTCTAAATAATTCACAACACAGGGACTCCTATTCCTCTTCATGACTGTGATTTCTGTAATGATGTCTTGCTTCCTACTCAGTCCTTGAAGCTTTATTTTCTTGATGGCCACCTAGAATGACAGAGAAAATCAGTCACTTGACAAGTTGGTGGCACAAGACCACAACACACATGGAGCAAGTGATTTTGCAATGACACAGCCCAGCCAAAGTGCCAAAGGGCCTTGTGCTCAGACAAAGGAGTAATTAGGAACTGACATCCCAACAGCCCATTTCTCTGCTCCTCTGGGGGCCAGTTACAGGACATGTGGCCACTGATGTTTTGCCTTGTCCACTTGTTAACAAGGGTGTCTCAACTATCACCCACAAAGCTCTGAGCACACTCTCTGTTGCTCTGTCTTTACTTCAGAAGAAGTAATCCCTGCCTTGGTACTCTGTGGATACATCCTGGGCTCTAAGCAGGGCTTAGGGCTTTCAGGGATACCTTGCAGATCCCTCCCTACGTGCAGTTCCCAAGTGCAGCACTGCAGGTGGCTAAGGAACTGCCAGGAACATTCAGATGTATTTGCTGGCAGCCAGAAATGAGAATTCAGGACTGATTCAGGAGAACAGCCCCAGAGAGCAGTGAGAAGCTCTAAGGCACCACCTTTGTTGGAGCAATTGAGAGCCAGGGAGAGCGTCCTTCTCTGCAAGGAACCGCTGCCCTCCTTGCCTTCCTTCTGGCAGCTGAGAAGGACAAAGACTGTCCCAAATGCACTTGGCAGGCTGGCCCCAGGCTGTGCTTCTTGTGCCTTTGCAGCACAGCTCTAGCCAAAGCTCCAGCCACAGCTGACACAAGAGAGGAAAGCCCTGGAGAGCAGCAGAATCTGCAGGAGCTGTTGACATTTACCTCTGCTCCTGTGGCAGTGTCGACTGCTCTACAAACATCTCCAAAAGTCCTGGAAACAAAACAGCAGCAAAGAAAGGAGAAGCCATTTAGATCTTGGAGTGAAAGCCAGCCCAGCCAGGAGATCTCTGCTGTAAATGCCTCAAAGCTGCAGGAAGCAGGAGAGGTCTGCCTGAAGGCAGATGATGCATTTTCCTCTCAAGTGCATGGGCACTGGGCCTGTCCCTGAAGCACTGGGCTTTACTGCCTCAGCTCAAAAGGCCAGTTTATTCTTTCATCTTGGATTTCAGTTTCTAAATTGGGCTGTTTTAATCCTGACCTCAGACTCTTTCCTTCAGCAAACTCTTGGGAAGAAATGTTCCTGAGAACTATGTCACTGCTCTGATAGGGGGTAGGTTGCTGTTTCTGGCAAGGAAATGGAAGTGTCTTGGACAATGCCTTCTGCCCACACTTAAAAATTCTGCCTGGTACTGAGAGATGGGGCAGACTAACCCCAGTGTCTGAATATGTTTGCAGCTTGCCTGGCTTCACACTCCATAGATATTCCAGAAGCAAATCACCTGCCCCATGATTGTGTAGGAGTAACTGTGGTTGGACTCACCCACTGCCAAGATATTCCAGTTCAATGTATTTCATCCGGGGATTTTCCACGCTCACCATTTGCCCTGAGGGAAACAAAATGCAAGGTGCTCACTTGAAAGCAGAGATCCCAGCATCCAAGAGATACAAAAGGCAGCCCCACTGTCTGGGGCTCTGAGTCCATCGTGCTCAGCTGGGTAACAACAACAACCACAAGAAGACAGGCAGCTCTGCAGTACAAATGGCCTGAACAGACACTGATTTTGTACAGTCCTTTGGAGAGATCTCTTGACAGGACGACAAAGCACAGGGAGATGCATTCCCAGGAGAGGAGGGCATCTTCTCCACCTTGCAGCACTTTGCCAAAAGAATGCCTTTCCATTTGTAAACCAAAGCAGCTCTTGCTATAATCAGTCCCAAGGGAGCCTTCAGCATCAGGACCCTCACCCTTGATGGGCAGACTGAGCTCGAAGACACCCTTGCCCGTGCCCCATGTGAAGAACCACACTGCTTCTCTGCCCCCTGGCAGCAGGGATCAGTCCCTGCCATTGCACTCGCCCTCTCAGCCCCACACACGTGCCCATCTTCCCAGCTGGGCACAGCGGGCAAGGGCAGCAAGGACAGCAGTGCTGCTCAGGGGCCGGCGTGACACGGACAGCTGCCCAGAGGAGATGCTGCCCCTCTGGTGAGCCCAGCCCATGCCAAGCAGAAGCTGGCCCAGACCAGGGCTGTGTTGGAGGTTTGTGCACGAATGGGACGGGACAAATGTGAGATGTTCCTCGAGCCTTTATTGCCACATCAGCCTGAGAACAGGTTGAGACAATTGAAAGATGGCAACAGCTCACATCTGCCAGCAGCAGCCAACGAGTTCTTTGTTACAGGGCATTTAAAAAACTTTCTAGCCAATAGCATATTGCTACAGCTTACAGACAATTGTTCCAGCCAATCACTAAAAGCACATGTACACCTGCTTCAAACAACGCTTGCTTGTATGCTTTCTATTAACAAGACAGAAAATTCCATTATTAAGCTTAAAACCTTCTACTATCTTGCTAAACATATTTTTCTGCAGTCTTAAGGTCTCTCCTAGCCAAACTGAAAAACTCAAACTGTTGTTTCATGTTCTTGCTTGCTGTATTCTTGTAACTTTTCCTACTTTCAAGCTTTGCAGTTGCACCTAATTCCAAGTTCTTCTGCTCTTTCTCTTTCTGGGGCCTGCTTCCACAGCTTTCTGAAAGCCTTCTTACCTTTAGTATTTCCCACAGAGGGGCTGCTGCCTCGGGGCAGCTCCGTGCTGCAGCAGCCGGGTGGCAGCAGGACTCTCCCAGCTAAGGAAGGCTCCAGCCTCTGCAGTCACACCAGCCCTCAGAGGCAGGGAAGCTACCACAACAAAGCTGGCAAAGGCCAAGCACGAGCACTGACAAGCAATGGGAAGAAGGCACAGCCAGAGCCAGCCCCTTCCAAGCTGGTGCCCCCATTCAGGACACAACAGGATTGGCTTTGAGGTCAGACACACCCAGGTGCAGATCAATGCCCTTTTTGTGCCAACAGGGGATGGCAGGCAGAGAGTCAGCTGGGCTCTGTTCTCAGCCCCACCAGGTCTGATCTGAGAGCACAGCACTGGCAGCTGTTCTGGGCAAGGAGCAGATTCAATGACTTGTGCTGCAGAATCACCAAGGGCTTGATGTGTGTTCCTAGGGACTGATCTGAGCAGGGCTTGGGCCAGTGGGTGGGATTGTAACAGTGATGGGAATGACTGGGAATAAGGGATGAAAAAGTGCTGTGGATCTGAGGAATATCCAGCAGAGGGGCTGGAGGCTGGCTCCTGAGAAATGCCTGCAGTGCAGTTTTATCTGATCACACCACAATGATGTGTCTCTTGGACATTTCTTTATAAGAACAAAACTAGGATATTAAATACAAATTGTTATAAAAGTATCTGGTTTTTTTTCATTGGGAGCACAATGAAAACACCTCTTTCTCTCTGTTTCTGCTGTCACCTGATGTTCTTTCAAAAGAGTTCTCACTGACAAAAATATAATATTCTCATAAAAAAACCTGTGGATGTGGTAGTGGTAATAAGAACAGTCATAAAAATGACACCAGTAAGACACGAGACAGAAGAACTCCTTCAGGATGGAGGAAGAAAGCTACCAAAAAAAATATAAAAGAATACCCAAATTAAAACCACAACCACAATTAAAGGACAGAACACCAAAACCAATCAATTTCTGTGAAGGTTTTTGGCTCTGATGACTGGTGAGAAGTCAGGAGTCTAAGGAGAATTTAGGAAGCTAACCATTCTGTCCAGTTTGGCCACTAGCACACAGGACTTGCCTGCATCATTTGCTAGGTCACAGCCTTGTGCTGATGCCAGAACAATCCCTGCTTCTGCCTGGAGCAGAGAGGGAAGCTCAGGCAAACCCAAGCACGTCCAAGCTGCCCTCAGAGTCAGCAGGAACAGCCAGAGCACTCTCTTGCTGCCTTGGAGCACAGCATTTCCTGTGGGGACTCCTCAATGTCCCTGTGACACCAAACTGAGGAGGATCATTGGGTGCAGCTCTGCTGACACAGGCACACAATGCACTGTCCCTCAGAGAAGAAAGACACCAGACGTACTCAGGAGCTGCAGGGAGTCATCCTCCATCTGCTGGTGCTGAGCAGCAGCTCTGTCAGTGCTGGAGATGAAGAAACTGCCCGGGCTCCACTTCTTGGCTTGGGCAGCAAAGGCTCCTTTAGGTGACACTGCTGCTGCTGCTCCAGCAGGTTCAATAGAAGAGCCTGTGCAGATCTGAGACAACAAAAGAGGTTTGTGTCAGAAAAGTGGCTGCAGAGATGAGCCTGAGATCCCATTGCAAATGCAAGCCCTCAGGAAGATGCTGTCAGCCACATGCAGGGCTCTGCCAGGGGTTTTTTCTGATGTGCACTTCTCAAACTGGATGGGTCAAACCCAAAGGCTGGTTTTACTCGAGCTCATGGCCAGATCCATTTTCCATTTTCTCCAAAATCCATTGTCATGGATTTTCTGAAGAGTGGCTGCCAAAATGACCATTCCACTTTCTCCCAAGGACTCTTTCCCCCCTCCCAGAGCTGCAGAAACACTTGCAGGTGCTTGTTCAAATGTTTTACCTCCTCCCACGGACTCCTCTTTTCTTCCACCATCTTCAGAACGTGCCCCACTGGCAGCACTTCTGCTTGGGACAGTTGCTGTGCCTCACAGGAATCTTGGGGCTCCTCGTTGCCAGTCCCTTGCTGGAAATCTTTGCAGGCTGCCAGGTAAGATGTCAACACATCCACCTCAAGTCAAAGAGAACAAAGCAGTCAGAGACTACAGCTTGTCCCTGTCAGCCAAGAGTCGTGGACTGTGAGGAAAGGGAGAGAACCAGATTCACAATGGACACAGACAGCTTGTTTCAAGATCCCTCTGGGTCACCATGTTCACCTGCAAGAGCACCTCCAGAAACAAGGAGAGTGGGAACAGGCCAGCAGGAATGCATTCAGATGACTGCTGGCCAAAAGGCCAAAGCACCAGTCCCACTGTCCAGGGCAGCAGCTGAGATTCAGCAGACCTGGAAGTGTCCTTGGGAGTGGCTGGGATAGGCACTGGAGCAGGATGGCACTCAGAGGCATCACCCCAGCCCCTGCTGCTCTGCAGGGGAAAGGCAAGAAGGGCAGAAAGCACCAGTTTGGTGACTGCAGTGGCTCTGGTTCTTTCACTCACTTGTTTTTTTAGAGTCTCTTGCTCTCCAAGGAGGAGATGAATTGTCAGTTGTCTTTGTCTTAGAATTTTCATTTCTTCCTCCAGCCTCTTGTCTATTGCTTTGATCCTGGCCTGAGTTTCCTGCAGCTCTGCCTGCAGCTTCTCACCAGGGCTCTGTAAAGAACAAGAGAGAGAACCTTGCATGAGTGGAGTGGCTGCCACTCCTCCACTCACCTGGTTTTGTTGATCACCCCTCTGCTGATGGAGGTTGCAGTGATCTGGAGTTGTCCTCATGTCTTCTGTGTTCCTCCTATTCATTGCCATGATGTCACTCGGGGCTTTGGGCAGCTCTGCTTGTGCCTCTGCCTCGATGTTCTGTCCACACAAATGCACAGCAAGTGACTGGGAGCTGCCACCAGGCTCAGCTCTTCCTCTTTCAGCCTCCAAATCACATTCATTCAGCAACTTCTTTCTGCTTCCCTGCCCACCTCTGCTTCCATTGGAGCCCTCCTGTCCCAGTGCTGATCTCTGCAGATTACAAGGCTCTGTAGTTTCAGGACCTGTGGCACTCCTGGCCTCCTCAGTCCCAAGAGCTCCATTTTATGCCCCTCTTCCTGCCCTTCCTTCTGTCACCTGGCCAGCCACACTTACCTGGCCATTCTCCTCTGGCTCTTCCACCTGCTGCCTGAGCTGCTGCTGCCATTCTTCAGCTGGAAACAGCTCTCCCTGAATCTGGCATGGCTGGCAGGGCATCTCTGAGAAAGCCATCTGCTCATGCTCTTTCTCTAGAGGGACCTGCACAGGAAGCAAGAGAAGATGGGTTTCAACTTCCCCTCCAACATTTGTGGGCCAAGATTCAAAGACTGCTGGGCTCACACCAGATTCCCAAAGCACTGTTTTCCTGATGCTCTCCTGGGTCAGTCTCTGCCTGTGGGGAGGCACGGATTCCAAAGTGACCCTGGCAGGACAATCAGGCTCCATCTGGGGCTGAAGCTCCAGCAGCCTCTTAGGAAGCTGACAAGGGAATGAGTCTTTTGCCCCACAAGAGAAGAGTGGCCCCCCACGCATTCAGGGACAACACAATCATCTCTGAGCAGCTTCTTAAAAGCCAAAAAAACAGGTGGACTCTGAGCACCTGTCAGCTCTGCTACTGACTGCTCTGCCTGAAGAGGCAAAACAACAACCTGACAACAAAGGCACCAAAATCCCTGACTTCAAAGCAGCAACTCCACATCCCCAGGGTGTCTCTCAAATGCTGCCAGGTAAGCACACCCAGGAAGCTGGCAGAGACAAACCACCCCAAAGAGCTGCTGTTGTCAGATCAGTATCTTTGGTGCCTGTAGCTGCTTGGCAAGTCTGTGCAGGGGGTCAGGTGTCTCCGGACCACAGTGTCCCCTACGTATCCGACCAGGCTGAGCGCAGGGTCTGTGACATGCTCCCTCCTCTGCAGACAGGGAGCCTTCCTGCTTCAGGCTGGCCCCTCTCACAGTCCCAGCCAGCTGGGGCCTGAACATGACAGCTCCAAGCCCATGGTCCAGGTGTCCCTTGTTGCCATGCTCGTGCCTGCATATTTTGGTTTTGGGAATTCCATTCCCAGGCACGGTCTTGATACACAAGGACATGCAATGTAAACTATTGTGTGTTTTCCACATCTGTTCCCAGAGGAGGGACTTTTGTGGTGGTCTCTGGAACGGACCAATGGTTCCCAAGGGTCCCACCTCTGAGGTGGGCACATCTGAGAAAGTATAATAAGAATTAAAAAAATAAACCGGAGTCTCTCTCTTGCATGGAAAGATCACGCAGCCTCTCTGAATGCACTCTCTGCCTCGTTCCTGTGTGTCCCACAGCAATGGTCCCTGGCTGAGAGGAATGGCTGGGTCCTGGCAGGACTGCAGCGCTCAGCATCCTCAGCCACCAACAGCAAGTGCTGACTGCTCAGAAACTTGCAGCTCTGCCTTGCACTACAGACAGCACCCTCCAGAAGTGGCACTTACTGTCCTGGAAAGGTCTGGCTGTGGTGTGACCACAGCTGGAGGATTGTGGTCATTTGGCTCCTCTTGGGCCTCTTCTGCAGGAGCAGAGGGAGCCAGAGGAGAGTCTGCCCTTGGTTCTGTGCTCTGTGGACAGACAGGAGTGTGAGGCACAGGCCATGACCTATCATTTATAATCTTATTTCTACCCAGCTCTACAACCAGCTCTACTGAGCACAAATCATCAGCTTTGATAGCAATGGGATTCTGAGTCACTCAGAGTCAATTCAAATGGGATGATTCAAGTGTACTGGTAATTGCTCTGAAGTAGATATTCCCCCTGGCTACTATGAGGAAACAACATTGTCTCTGCAAAACTGGGCTTTTAGTTCTTTTACAGCTCTGAAATGGAAAATTAGGAAATAGCCAGTGATGCCTTTGCTCTTGCCAGTGCAGACATGGAAATGGATTTTCTTTCAGCCTACTCAGCTGGCCCTCTACACTCTACTGCCACAAGCCAAGCTCACAGCTTGCTCCACAATTCTTAAACAGCAGGAACATCAAATGTTCCTTTCTCACTCACCTCAGGATCAGCACCGCTGAACACACGGGTCAGGTGACCTGCAGTGGGCAAGGGAAAATGAACCAGATTCTTGGAGAAAACTGGAGACAGCCACAGCATTTTTAGGTCTCCCAAGAAGGTCTCCCAGTCTACATTTTCCAAATTGTCCTGCTTGACCCAGCAAAGGCAGGAAATGACAGACTCTGCTGCCACAGACTCTCCCATGGAGGGAACACAACCCCTGCAGGTTCCTTGCAAATGCTGCCCACAGAGCCCTGGCTACAGACACCCCCTTTTTAGCTGAATCTGCTGACAGGAGCTTGACCCAAGTGCCATCCAAATGGTCTTCCTGTTTCTAAACCCACTCAGTCACTAAGAAAGAGCAGGAAGACATACAAAAGCCAGGTTAGGTGACACCCAGGGAAAAGCTCTACTTACGTGCCAGGTGAGTCAGGAGATAGCTGGAATAAGTGATGCCATAAACAGTGCAAACTGCAGCAGCGAGTGGCCCAGTCATGGTGGCACTGCTGTGCAAGTTTGCAGACTGTACTCTGACACAAGAAAAAGCAAGGCTCCTGTCAGTGTGCAGCTGCCCACTGACAAAAGCCTCAAGCAGGAAGATGCTCCTACACTGAGCAAGCCCAAGAGCTGCTCTGCCACCACTGAGGCCTTCCGGGCACCAAGGCAACCTTGTGATGTCAGCACGAGGACGTGGCAACCGTGCCCTGACAATTTATTTTATGAGAAGAGGCTTTTGTGAGCATTGGGATTGTTCAGTCTGGAGAGGAGAAGAGAGGGCTCCTTCTCTTGGTGAGGGACTTTTTACAAAGGAAATGCTCTGCCTTGGTCTGTGAATTTATGCAGATGGATAAATTGATGTTTGTGTAGGCCTAGGCTGCATTTTTAGCTCTGTCTCCCCTCAGCTACCTTTTTCACCCCTTGTTTTTCCCCCTGTGCCCCTGTGTCCCCTGTGCCTGTGCTGGGTCCGAGCTGGCGGCCGGGCCGGGCGGAGCAGCAGTTCCAGCCCCGGGTGTCCCTGGAGCGCTGGGAGCTGCCGGTGGCCCCAGGCCCTGTCCCCTGAGGAGCTGCTGAAGGACCCTGGGACAGAGGGGGCTGAGGGGGCTGAGGAGGCGCTGACGCTGCAGGGACAGTGACCTTGAGGTGCTGGGGGCACTGAGGGCTGTGGGGGAGCAGAGGGCCAGGGTGGCACGGAGGTGACAGGGCAGTGGCAGAGGCTGAGGGGGTGGTGGGTCTAAGGGGACGGGATGGGTCAGAAGGGATTGAGTGGGCTGAGAGGACTGTGGGGGGCTGAAGACACTGAAGGGGGCTGGGGGTTTGCTGAGGGGACAGTGAGGGTGAGGGGATGGAGGAAGCCAGCAGGGAGCTGAGAGGGCTCCAGGACTGCAGCTCTGCCAGGCCTTGGGAGCAATTCCAGAGCCTCCACTTCTGCCACAGCTGCCCTGCAGACCTTGGGGACAGGTGGAGACTGACAGGAGGCAGCAGGGAGAAGCTGAAGGCCACCAGCTCCAGCAGTGATCAGGGAGCTGCTGCTGCTGCCAGCCCAGAGCCCGGGTGAGGCCGCAGGGCCGGTGGGGCAGGCTGGGGGTGAGGGTGGCGTGGGCTTTGGCCGTGGGCAGTGCCCGGCTGGGCAGGAGCGGGCCCTTGGTGTGAAGTTCCCTGGAGTAACTCCCAGGGCAGTTGCTGCCAGGATCAGCAGGAGCAGAAGGCAGCAGGATCTGCTCCTTTTCCTGGCTCTGTGTGCAGCTCTCAGGCTGGGATGGCCCCTGCTCCCACAGAGCCCTTGCCCATGGAGGCTGCAGGGTAAAAGCAATCCCATTGCAAAGAGAGGCTTGGCAGCTGAAGTCCACTGCCCTTGTGTTTTGGGCTTGAACAGCTCTCCTGCCAAAGCACAGCAGGTAACCAGGGCTTTGGGAGGCAGAGCCTTTCGAGGGAAAGAGGGATCAGGCACTCACAGGCCTGAGACTGCTTCAGCTCTCTGCTTTTGTAGAATGAGAAAAAAGAAAGCTGGGGAGAGGAACATGCAGTCCTTTGAAAGAACATGGTATCTAACAAGTGCTGTGGGAGAAGGAAAATAGGCAGCAACCTTGCTTTGTTTTCCATAGCCTGTGTCTTCTGCAGAGGAGACAATGGGATGGACGGGAGGGGAGGAGAGGAATAACTGATAACCCAGTCTGCCTTGCTGTGTACTGATAGACTTCGTAGCAGTGAACATCATAGGTAATGCCAGATTATTCTTATTTAGAATCATTACTCGCTGCTGCTTCATTGCAGAACTGCCTCAACATGGAGAAAGTCAGCTTAATTTATTGTCAGTTTAAGTAGATGTGGTGAGAAACAGTGACACAGACTAAAACAGGTTTTCTAACCTCGTCATCCAGAGGGAATTTTGTGTTGCATTTTCTTCATTGTATGCACAATATTTTTGGGTTGTTCTGTATCCTTCAGGGAGGCATCCACTAATGACCAAAACATAAAAGGGGGATTATGGCATTCAGTCTCATTTAACAGACATTTGTATTAAGCTGTAGCTTAAACTTCATAAGGAGAAGGACAGATTTTCTTTAGTCATGCAATGTGGAATAAATGGTGTAGGAACAGCCACAATCCAAGCTGTAAGAACAGCATGTTCTGGGTTTTAACAGGCCATGGTGTACAAGAAAGCACCACAATCTTAATGATTCACCTCTTAGGTGAAACCAGAATGGTTCATTGTGTAAAACTAGCAGGTGATGTGTAGCAGTGGATCTGTACAACTCAGGCCGTTCTGTGTGCCAGCCAAACTGTTTGTAGATAACAAGCCACCTGCAGTCTTGTTTTCAGGCTTCTCAGGAACTCATCAAGGTTACTGAGACAACAACAGGACTGAAAAACAGAACGGAGAGCCTGGGAACCTGCTTACAAAGAATGCAAACCCTGCAGAGAAGACACAGGACGTGATGATGGACGCTTGACCAATTAGGTGTCCTGGAGGATGTGTGCCTGCCTCGTGGACAAGGTGGCTTTGCCAATCGAGAGACACCTGCAGGCGTGGACAGCAGTGCTAGAAACTATAACTGGGGCTTAACGTAAACAAGAGATGGGCTTCTGTTGAACTCACATTGACTCGGTTATTCAGCTGCCCATTTTTCCCCGCCGCAGTGATGGTGCCCCGCGGCGTTAGAAGGACGTGACATCGATGCGGACCAGGACTCTTTGGTCGGGGCCGAAGAGGGTCTGCGGAGAAGGCGGCAGGGGAGAGACCCCGCCCCGAGTACGGGAGCACAACCTGCCGAGGAGAAGCTCCGGCAGAGACACTCGGGAGTACGAAAGCACGAACCCTTTCGAGGAAAAGCTCCGGGGGAAGAATGAAGAATTCAGAATGCTGCAGCGACGTCACCGCATCAAACAGGTGAGCGGCCGGGGCTGGAGGAGACGGGGGAGGCTTTGTCCAAGGCAGAGGAGGCTACCTTGAGTCTCCTCCAAATAATCCTTTCTGAGAAAGGGGACACGGATGACCAGGAGGTCCTAAAGGAGTTGTTGAAGTGGGGGCCGGGAGAGAGGAATTTTTTGCCATCCCCCCAGAAGCGTATTCGATACTCGCGGGTGGGACAAATGAGGGCCGGAGCTTTGGCAGGCTGTTGGCAGTGGGGTGAAGGGCACGGAAGCACTGCCCGTCCCGCGGAGGATTGCTGTGGCGGCTCTGAGGCAGCGAAAAGCGGAACAAAGAGCCGCGGGGGCGGGCGGTGCCGCCAGGGCTCCGCGCCGCTGGGTTTGATCCTCCAGAAAGCCCCGAGCCCCGCTCGGTTCGCGGCTCCGTGCGGAGCCGGCAGGAACGGGACAACATTCCCTGAAACTCCAAACTCGCTTTCCCGGGGCTGCAGTTCCAATGCCATTCCCTCCCAGTCTCGGTGCGCGAGTTTTTTTCAACAGACCCAGCGGTTTTGGTGGAGCGGGCACCGGGGGACGTGAGATCGGGTCAAAAAAAAAAAAATCTCAAAATAACAAAGGGATGTTTATTGTAATTTAAAGGCTTTGACAGGATTGCAGTCTCGTTCGGTTTCTAAGCAAGAAATAAGAGATTTATTGCTCAGGGTAATTAAAAATCTCCCGGGAGCTACGAAAGGCAGACGAAGTTAAATCTCCTTTGCTCCCTGCGTGCCGTGTATTTAATGAAGTTATGACCAAGTCAGAGGTTCCAGCGAGCAGTCGCGTCACTGCCCCCCCCCCCCCCCCTCCCCTCAGAAACCGCGGGCAGCCCCGCTGAAACCGGGGCCGCGCTGGGCGCCGCTGAGCCCGTGACCGACCCCGCGCCGAGTCCCCGCGAACCTTTTGCGGGCTCCCTCGGCCCCGCGCGTGGCTCGCTCAGGCTGCGGATGTCCCCCTCGGCCATACAGGGGGGCCCTGGCCCGGGCGGCCGCCCCCCCGAGCCAACACATTTTAAACACGGCGCGGAATCCGGCGGTGTGACTTCAGCAGCACTGCGCATGTGCAGCACAGCCGTCCGTACAACAAAATGGCGGCGCCCTTCAAAGGCCCTTCAAAGGGCTGCTCCTCGTTCTTTTCCGTACAAGATGTCGACGCCCTATCTGGGGTATGCGCATTACCGCCGACGCCATTTTGTGACCAGCGAGGCTCGCAGCCTCCAAGTACAGCGCCACCTCTGGCCGCTTCTGTCATTGCAAGGAGCGGGGGCAGGAGAAGGGAACAGAAAGTTATCCGCGGGGAGAAGGAATCCAACAGCGAGGAAAGGATTCGATCTCGGCAAAAGGGACAGATTGGCAAGATGCGGGCTCACTGAATCCAGAGACAGACCCCTCAAAATTTAAATGACATGGTGTTTCAGGAAACAGTTTTAAATCAATTCATTGGGCTGAAGTAAGTAAGGCGAAAAAGGATTAAAGAAAGAGATTTTTAAATGACTTAGTGAATGAACAGCTTTTAATTGTGCCTTGTCGGGAAAGTCAAACAAGAGCGTTCGCCTCCTGCCCCGCGGTGGCCGGAGACACAAGGACCCGAAGCAGGGGCAGAGCGGCTCCCGCGCCCGCGGAGGAGGAAAAGAGCAGCGATTTATTCCCTTGTCCTGCAAGAACCTGTCACTAGCGTGAGGAAGGGACTTGCTATCACAATGGGAAGTTAGAACAGAAGTAAATTTTTAATTGGAGTCATGGATGCATTTACCACTCTAAAATTAACTTGGAAGACAAATAATCCTGTTTAGGCAGTCCAGATAGAAAAGATCCAAGAGCACAGAGCTTCGCAGAAAAATGAAAAGACCTCCTCAGAAATCTCAAAGAAGACAGTAGCAGTATTTGTATTTTAATATAAATTAAGGGTTGCTTGATAGAGCTCAGCATAATGAAGCTGCACTATGTTTAGCTTAGAGTGCTGTTAAGTGATGTGTCATTGCTCTAGTATCCGGATGCTAAGTTCTCTTCAGCTTAGTTTCTATTAAGTTTAAGAGTTGTTTAATTCAAAATTATTCTTAAGTTTCATTAAAAGATACTTCCCTAAATTTCAAAGTATACTTTTTTTTTTTTTTAGAAATAAGACAATTCCAACTGAAGCAGCTGTGATGTACTGCTCCTTAACACCTGTTTGTAGATGGAGGAGGATGCAGTTTACCTTGAAAACCTGTTGATATGGGGGGTTCTTTTGATTGAATTTGTTTTTTGAAAAAATTCTATTTTTTTTTTGCAGTTTTAAGGTTGCTGGAGAGATAAGAAGCAATAAATTAAGTGCCTTATTACCATTTTATTTACCATATTAAAGATTTCAACATGGTCTGATCTCTCTCATAAGAATATTAACAAATTTGCCAGATGAAATTACACAAAATACAATTGCAAGAAGCTCTTCAGCTGCTCGGCAGTCTGCCAAATTACACATTATTATATTTGTTTTCAGTAACTTTGCACTTTAAGAAGTTTTACTAAATTCTTGTTTGGGTGAAATTTGCAGTTGCCATGGGTTTTTCTTACAACTGATTTACTCATGAGTTTAATATGCTTGTTGAGACTTTTATCCCTCCAGTATACCATCACGCTGTTATTTTACTTATGGATTGTTCACTTTTCCTTTTTTGTGTGTGTGTTAATAACAATAGAATAAGCCACATCTTGTAATATGTATAACTTTTGGAGGTACTGATTTGCAGTTGTATTTACATAAGGTCCAAGGGTATAATGCTTCTGTTAAGTTGAGCAAGGCTAAGTTCCAATGGGTTGGTTTGGTGGATTTTACGTGTGCTGGGTTTCAGTTTGGACAGTGCCTTATCCCAGTTTTATAGAGATCACAGCTGTATTCAGTGTAATGCTTGACTTGGAGCTTTGGTAGAGGTACCTTCTGTTTTCTAAAATAAAAACTGAGCTACATTTTACTAATTTGGAGTCCTTTTGGGGCGGAGTTCTGTTGAGTTCATCTTGTTAAGCTTTATTGCTGTCAAAATTTGTTTGTGGCAGGTTTGGGTGTTGTTCAGTCTGAGTTATTATAGCTTTTACTGGTGGGTTGTTCAGTGTTTGTTTTTGATTTTTTTTTTTTATGCATCCTGATACCCATGGGTTGTGGCTGTAAAGGCTGTGCAGGAGGCAGGACTGTTTGGGCTTTTCTGTGTTTTCTAGGGGTTCTCTACGCCTGTTGATGTCCTTAAGCTTGAGTGGAAGGACCTTTGAGGACCTTACTCTAAGTGGTAGATAGACTCCCTGGCCTTTTTCTTGATGGAGTGTTGTTGTCCATCCTTGTTGTGGGATGCTGTTTCTTCTCAGCTTTAGGTTTGTCAATACAGTCTCATTTTGCTTCTATCCTGGTTTTCACATTCCAACTCCTTTGGTGAAAGAGCTCATACTTTTACCTCCCCCTTTGTTTCATTTTACTGTTATAAATCTATGAAAGTTTGGAATTTATTATCTCAACTTTTTCAGGTAGTTATGACTTATATTTTTAAGAGAAGAAGTTACTGCTCTGCTCTGACTTATATAAGTTATGACTTATATTTTATAAGAGAAGAAGTTACAGGTGGAAATGATCTTGAATGGTGGGGGAGCACAGCCTTGAGCCACAGGGAAGGGCTGAGCTGGGAAATATATTGCATCTGCAGAGACACAGGGCACGGTCTGAAGAACCGTGGACTTCTCTGATAAGGCACAGCTGTGTTTTGAGTGTGATAAAAGGACAGGGTAGCTAATCAGGGGAAGAGCCTGAGGAAGAAGGAATTGAAGGCATTGCAAGAACAGCTTGGGAAGACTAGAAGATTGACCAAATGGGAGAGACACTTACTGCTGTGAGGTCAGTCTGGGTCTGCAGCTGGACCCTGCAGTGGGAGTCTGTTGCAGTCATAGTTGAGCTGGGTGAAGGCCTATGGTCCGAGGGGGCAAGGGAATACTTGTCACATTCCACTGTCATATTCCTACTAGAATACAGTCATATTCCAGTAAGAAATAACTGGTAGTCAGAGTCTGCAAAAGGAACCCTACAGTGGGAGTTTACTGCAGTCGAAAGTCAGTGAATAGCACAAATCATATTGATTCAGTTATTCAGTTGCCCATTTTTCCCCGCCGCAGGGATGGAAATAAGAAATGTCCCTGGGCTGGGGAAGAAGCCTGGGAGTCAAATGCTTGGACAAAGAGACCTGGCCAAGCCAGCCCAAGGTGCAGGCAGGCATTTGGCTCAAGGCAAGAGGGAGCTTGTCCTGCCAGCACGGGAAGGGACTCCAGGCAAAGGAGCTGGCCGGTGGCAGGAGCAGCTCCGGCTGTCACTGCCAGGGAAGGAGTGGCTGTAGGCAGGAGCAGCGGGCACATTGCTGATGGACAGCTGGCAAGTTTGAGTGGTTCAGCCGAGGAACAAGAGAGGCTGCTGCTTGTTGGAAAAGCAGTTTATGACAGGGCTACATCAGTCCCACGAAGGTCAGAGTGTTACAGTCCATGCCATTATGCAAAATGCCTTCTAGCATAGAGTCCCCATGTCCCAAGCAGCAGCAGCAGCAGCCCCAATACAATGCATTCTGTTCATAAATCATCCAACCAGCTACAAGCACGATGCTATTCCTGTCTTTTTGCACCTATCCTGGTCTAACACAGTTGTGCAACAATGCTCATCATTTCTCACACAAGGCCTAAGCCTGTAGCCTGTCTATTCTGTCCAGCAGTGTTAGCAATGCTATGTCATGTTTATATTATGTCTAGGGCTTGGTTAACTTGGTAAAAGGTAATGCTACTGAACTTAAAACTGAACTTCAGGGCTTTTCTATCAACTAATACAGTCTCTCATTTGCTTAAGGCACTTAAGGCATAT
Organism: Phylloscopus trochilus trochilus; assembly: GCA_016584745.2. Lineage (NCBI taxonomy): Eukaryota > Metazoa > Chordata > Aves > Passeriformes > Phylloscopidae > Phylloscopus > Phylloscopus trochilus. Next base: position 699,092 of record WQNJ02000075.1, on the reverse strand, counting down.
TTTTACTCACCTAAAACTAAAACTTACATTCCCACTTCATGTCTGTGTGACTTTATGTATCTCAGTTTCTCCGAGGGTTTCAAACCAACCCGTGCATCCTTTTCTGCCTCCAAGCCTGTATGCACGGGGTCCTGGGAGATCTCTATTTGTTTTCCAGTAGGGCTGGGACAGCACTCTGTGGTGTAATAAATGAAAAGCTAGACTTGCCAATTCATCAAGCAATACAGCCAATTTATTAATTTGTTTGATAAAAGGTTGAGCAATGACAGCGCTGGGTGCACGGGGGTCTCTGCCCCAAGCAACACACAGACCTGCTCTCTGTCTCCTTATACCATTCCAGGCACTTCACTTCTCAAGTTTTCAGTTATTTTCTACTTGCTTTTCTTCATAATCAGCAGTTGTGGTTTCAGAAAATTTGTTGGGGAGTTGGTCTGAGAGGGTATTCTGATGTTTCTCCAGCCTCTCATTCTTTTTTTGAAACTTTTTTCAGTTTGCTTAAACAAGCATATATATTCTGTTAGTCAGCATACATTTTACAAGCTTTTTCTTGGTTATTACACAGCTTAAGCTAGTACGCCCCAACACCTCTCTGCATGGGGCCCCTCTCTCACTTATTACAAAACCTTAAAAGTCAGCATGCTTTAAGGTATCTTTGTAGAGCCTTTTGGTTTGTTAGTGTTACTTCCCCTTATTAAAGGATTGCAAATTCTTCTGTACAAAAACTGATTTATAACTTGTACAAAGAATAGTTTAAAACTTATACTACAAAATAGTTTAATTACTTGCAAACAGTTACAATTTTGTTGTTACAACAAACTGTTAGTTAAAAGCCTGCTGTTGTATAGCTGTCTTGTTAAGCCCCACTTCCATGCCTTACTTAGCTGAAACACTTTTCTTTATAATAATCTCATGGTCTTTGTCCACATTGCCTGCAGACACACATGCTATTTGATTGACACAAATCACAACTTAATTTCTCACAGTGGGTCTGTTCTCTCCTCGTTCCCAGGTCTCCACACAGTGCAGGTGGTTTCCAGCTGTGACCTCCTGCCCAACGGAGAATCCATGGATCCCACCGGTACAGCTACGATGGGCAGGATTTCATCTCCTTCCAGCTGGGATCCAGCAGCTTTGCAGTGTCCCACGGTGCTACCTGGACCACCCAGAGGTGCTGGAAATCCAAAGGGATCATGGTAGAGCAGATGAAGCATCACCTGGGAAACACCTGTGTGGAAGAGCCCCCAAAATACATCAGATATGGTTGGGAGGCTCTGGAGCACAAAGGTGGTTGTGGGAGGGGAAGGGGAATTCTTATGGGACTGTGGGATTCAGAAATCAGGGACTTGGGAATGCAGGAATTCCCAGGGAATTTCCATGGCTGGATCTCACTCTCATCACAGTCAGGTGAGAATTCCATGGATGGATTTCCCCCCAACCCACTGCCATAGGAATTCTGTGGGGAAAGGATTTGAACTGATGATCAATCCAATGACAGCAGTGAGATGAGAAGGACTCCCTGCTGGGATTCCATGGGACATCAATCCCAATCCTTTCCCCAGGCTGGCTCTGGGGAGTGCCAGGGGAGTGCCCAGTCCCTGCCCTGAGCCCAGCACGAGCCTTTCCTTGGCTGTTCCCTGCCCTGCCCGGGGCAGGAGGGCACTGCCCGAGCGGCTTTGGTGGCTCCCGGCCGGGCTCCAGCCCCTGCAGGTGGCTCCTTGGGAATGTTCCAGAGCCAAGCTTAAAGCAAACAACAGTTTCTGGAAGGGATTCTCCCCCCTTGGCCTGTGCTGGGAGCCCAAGGGCAACAGCCTGGGCACAACAGCCCAAAGTGCTGTAGCTCAGTGCCCCTCACTCAGGCTGTGTCCCTTGGCTGTCTCCTGTCCTCAGCCGTTCTGTGTCCCTCGGCTGTCCCTTGTCCCTCAGCTGTCCCCTGCTTCTCACTGCTTTGTGCTCCTGGGTGGCAGCAGGACCTGAGCAGCCTTGGGGGAGAACAACCTGGAGCCCCAGCTGGGCCAGTTTCCTCCAGGGGAAGGTCACTCCCAGCATGGGTCCTGTGGCTCCCAGTCATCCCCAGTATGATCCCAGTCACTCCAACTATGGTTCCGATCCTTCCCAGTATGATTCCAGTCTGAAACCTGTCACTGTCAGTTCGGTGCCATTTGTCTCCAGTGTGGTCCCAGTTGCTCCCAGTCACTCAGTATGGTGCCAGTCACTCCCAGATACTCCCACTCTTATTCCAGTCACTTCCTTTATGGTTCCTCTGTGATCCCAGTCTCTGCTGGTCTCTCCCAGTATATCCCAGTGTGCCCCAGTGTCTTTCCACTCACTCCCAGTTACTCCCAGTAGCTTCCAGCATGATTCCAATTGCTCATAGCCACTCCCAGTCACCTCCAGCACGATTCTGCTCACTCCCTGTAAATCCCAGTTGCCCAAATGGTCCCAGTTGCCCTCAGCCTGCTCCTGGTCACTTCCAGTATGATCCCAGTGTGACCCCAGTCACCCTCAGTGGTCCCAGTTGTTGCACTGTGTCCGTGCCCTGCACCTCTGTCCCTGCAGGCTGTCATCACCCCCAGCTGCCCCACCTCTCTGGCCCCTTCCTTTACTGACAGCTCTGCCTCCTGCCTGGCTCTGCCTGACTCTGTTTTGAATACATATAAATACTGTACATTCCTTTTCTGAGTTAGGTAAAGGTGGCTCATCCACCTTGGACAAATCTGGTAAATTGGTCCAACCCAGGTGTTAATTGACATGTTATGAAATATCGGGTCCTGTCCCTACTTCTGTCTGCATCCTTCTGGCTTGTGGCTGCCCTGCACCCCTAACTCCCATAGAAATTTATTGATAAATGTTGTAAAATAATCATTACAGAGTAGGTTACGAAACTTAAAATCCATTACAATAGATTGCAATTCCTAGATCCACTAGGAAACATATGCACAATGTCCACAGATGACATGAGCACAAAGGAGGATAGAGACCAGGCAGTCTTCTCTTGCCTTGATTTAGAAAGGCCAAGAGCTCCCAAAATTCAAAGTTTCCATGGTGCCATTTCCCCCATATTCCAAGGGGGAAGCCCATAAAAACCACGTCCTTTGTGTTGGTGAGACTTTTTATCTCTTTTGTCAGATGTTTGTACTTATTCACTTTCTCAGTGGTGGCCTCTTCCTGCGATGTTTTGGCTGCTTCATATGGTACTGTCACATCCACAATGAATGCAGGGGCATCTTTCACAAACTCCAAATCTAGTTTGTATAATTCCTTGTTGGTATCCCTTATGTGCTGTTTTTGAAACACCATCCAGTCCTTCTTCTTCGCCTCTTCCGACAGCACTTTGCCGATGTAATTGTGCCTCTTGGTTCTAGCATCCTGCGTTATGGGGCAGTTGCTGATGAAGTGGGCGCAGGTTTCATTGTCCGCCTCACAGTGTCTACACGTCTTGATGCACTTATCCTGTCTACCCCTGGTCAGGAATTCTCTTGTGGGGTAGACATTGGCTCTAAGTTGTAAAGCAGTCAGGAGCTTCCTGTGAGGTATGCCTCTATAATATTGTAGCTGATTGTTACTAATTTTGTCCCCTCCAAAATTTACAATCCCACGGTCCTGGGACGCTCATTTAGTTCATTTATCAAAATCACTGCTTCTCCAATTACATGGTTTAGGAAATTTACTTTTTAGGGACCGTGCTTCCCACTCCAAAGTTACGTCTGCACTATATGAATTAGATGGTTCACTCGCTGGTTTGGTTTCCCAAAATGAAGGTATCTTCTCCCTGTCCCCTCCAGCTTGCATCCACAGTTTCTTATGCTTTTGTTCCCTTTGGTCTTTCTCTAGGAACATCTTCATGGTTTTGTCTGAAGGCTGGGCGATTCTATGCAGTCTTTGAGCTTGCACGCTAGGGATCAGTCCTGCCAATTTGGTGATGCCCAAATCGCCATCCTTTGTGCTCAAGTAGAGGATGGCATCCCAGGTACACAAAGGTAAATGCAGCCATTCCTTGACTGCCATATGAATTTTTTGGTCAAGAGTCTCTAGGAACCTTGCTTTCAGGTCTGAATGGTCAGCCAGGTAGGTCAGTTGAGGGATGGTATATGTTCTGAGGATATTGATTTTCTGCAGAGGTTTTAGTGAAGCTTTATCAATTTATTTGAGCCAGAATTCGAGTTTTGTAGAGAGGTTGGATTTTGCTATCCCAGTCCAGGGGTCAATCTGCAGGCCCAGGTACTTCTCAGATTCACCAGGGTGGTGAATCATGTTTAGGGGTGTGTCATTTATAATCCAGGCACCACAGTCATTGATGGTGTAGGAGTCTTTTGTCAGCTTGATGTAGAAGCTGTGACACTTTTCCCCTTGTATTTTGAGACCAGTGAGATTGTAGTAGGTCTCTAATATCTTGATGTTTTTCTTCATGTCTTCCTGGGAATTGCTCAACAAGACCAGATCATCCACAAATGCCATCGCTGTGATGCTGCTCAGTCCTCGGTGGTGCCCTTTGCTGCTCTCTTCCAGCTCACACAATAGGGGATCCATTGCCAGATTAAATAAAAAGGGTGACATTGGTCATCCTGTTTTACTCCAGCTCGGGTCTGGATGTGGTCCGTTTGTGTCTTCTTCGTGGTGATATATGTACAGATGTTTTCATACATATTGCTCACCAAGCTGACGATGTGGGGATCCACTCCCCTTTGCTGCAGACCGTGTACAATGTGCTGGTGGCTTACGGTGTCAAAAGCCTTAGCAATGTCCACGAATACAACACCCAGGGGTCTATGTTCTCTTTTGGCCGACCAAATTATGGTTTGCAGGAGTTTCAGATTTTCAGAGTTTCCTGCTGCTCTTATGAAGCCTCTTTACCTTGGGTTGAGGGGGCACGCCTTAGTCAATGTAGCTGTTAAAATCCTGGAGAACAGTCTTAGCAAGATGGAACTGATCGTGATGGGTCTCTGTCACAGCTGCCTGAGGTCTTCAAGGTGCCACGACTGTCCCTGGTAGAAGCACCTTTAAAAAGGCACCCTGGTACACCCGGCACACAGGCACTCTCAGGTGGGGAAAGCGATCTCAGCTCTTTGTGAGAGGCTGCCGAGGCAGCCTCGCTCCAGGGAGGATCAGGTAGTGCAGGAATAAGCTCATGAGACGGGTTCCTCTTTTCTCCAGCCTTCTTTATTGTGGAGCTCCTGAGGATCTGAGGCACTGATTCTTTAGGAAGGCTGACCTGAAACAGAGGCTGGACAGAGCTAGAGAATAAAGTAGATATTTATTAAAAGGCTTCCAGAACCCAGCCTGGGCATTACAAGAGCCTGACCAAGGCTGCACCCAGGGTGGGTTAGGAATGGCCACACAAAATGGCTGCCTGATCACAAGATTTTATATTTTTATGAGTTTTGGTCCATTGGTATTTTGGGGTTTAACTGTCCAATTACAGCTTCAGGTTGTGAGGTCCCATCCTTCTTGTTCCTCCCTTCAGTCCACCGTTGTTTGTGCTTTTTGGGCTGAAAGTTGTCCTTGGTCCACAGCAGGAAAAGATTTGTTTTGTCCACTTGTTCTGTGACAAGAGCTTGCTGACACTTAATATGAGGCTCAGAACTACATCCTTAGGCAGCACAGAATCTGAAACTATGAAAGCTAAAATTTAAGGCATCGTTTCCTCCTTTAGAGGCTTGACAAGGCCATTTCCTTATCGAGTCTCTATTCTAAGTATTTACTAATTGTATGTATTTAATAATAGATAGGTATTCAATAACAAATAAATATCTAACAATAATAAACTTCTAATCATAGATAAACATCTAATAATTTATCAACAGTAAATATTTAATAGTAGATAGCTATCTAGCAACAATAAAATAATAAACAGCCTTAGTTAATATTTAACAGTAGTAATGTTCATGCAAAGGAGAATAACTTAACCCTGGAATAGTGAATTCAGGGTCCTTTGCCAGCAATTTTGACTGTGGTGAGAGTGGTTAGTAGAACTTGGGATGGTCCTCTCCACCTGGCTTGTAGAGGATCATTGTCCCACCGCTTAACACAGACTCAATTTCCAGGTTGGAAGGGGTGTGCAGGTGTGTCCAGTCCTATGGGTCTGGATAGCACGATGTAAGCTTGGAGCTTCTGCAAAGTAGGACCCAAAGCCATTAAATATCTGTCGCTGTTGTTACCCTAAAGGCTGAGACAGAGGCCAGACGGAGTTATAAAAATAAGGGTGAACATTTATTAAGGCCTTCAAGGCCACACCCCAGCAGCCACAGCAGTAACCCTGCCCGGATGGCTCCAAGATGGAAGCAAAAGGAGGAAGAGTCATGAGGTTCCCCCCTTTTACAAGTTTCAGTCCATTTGCATATGCCCCATCCATTGTCCAATGAACAATTCCAAATCTCTGTGTTCCATCCTTCCTGCTTGCCTCCTGCCTTCTACGTTATTTATCTTTGGGACCTGGAGCTTGGAGAGTGTCCTTGAAGACACAAGTCCCCTGCTAGAACCAGAGGGGCCCTTCCCCCATCGCCCTGTGATTAAATCCCAGCACTACTTAATACAAAAGCAAAACTACCCACCAGAACAAGACAGAAAAAACCCAAAACCTAAGGCATCAGTTTCCCCCCTTTAGAGGCTTGACAAGGCCTCTACCTTGGTCGAGTCTCTACCTAAATACAATGGCAATAAATATTTAGTGACAAATAAGTATCTGACCATAACAATACTTAATATTAGTTGGGACACGTGGTTTATTGGTAGTGGGAAGGCAGCCTAACCAGGGAAGAGCCCAAAGGTCTAAAGGGTCAGGGATCCAGGGGAGCAAGAGACCGAGTTACCTGTTACATTCCATTTTAACCCTTTCTATCATGAATATTCTAATGAGCATCAACCAATCACCTCAAGATACAAAACCTACAGAATTTACATACAGCCTATAGGGACTACTATATTACCATAGTAATCTGCATACTAAAAACCTGAAAGAACACCTTTTCCCTGATACCTGAGAAGGTCCAACCCTCTTTTGTTTGGGGAGGGGGATTGCTCAACCACTGGAGCTTTGGCTATTGACTTAGTTAATTCAATCACCGTCTTCCTACTTAACATTCTACAGTTCAAATCTTGCTTTCAATTCTATTCCTCTTGTAGGTTTCATACTCTTAGAATCTTTCACTAATAAACTATCTCTGTAGGGCCTTGCTACTTCATCCTCTCCAACATCTCCCCCCTTCTGTTCAACAATTAGAATGCTAGAAACTGTCTTAGTCATTAATTTTTGCACACACTGAAGTATACAGGGTACTGCTAATAAAACTACAACTATTACTATCAGGATAATTAAACTTATTTTACAAAGTTCTTTTAGCCAGGGTGGTTGTTTATACTATCATAACGTCTGGTGCGGCACTGCCAGGTGAAGTGTCTTCCTCTCTTGTAGGTAGGGCAGAGACTTGGAGCTTGTGCATCCGTTTTCTTTTCTGGGCAGTCTCTCATAACACGGGCGGGTCTTCTGCAGAGGAAGCAAGGTCCTGAAGTCACAGCAGCCTGCATGACGGCCACGTTTTTACTTTGCTGTTGGGAGTTTAGATGTAGAGCAGCTAGGATCTCAGTAAGTTTTTGATCTCTAGCTTCTGCCTGCGCAGCTTGAGCAGCTGCTTGTGCTGTTTGAGCTGTGAGAGCTTTCTCAGTTTTTTCTCCCAGAGTCTTTCCAAGTTCAGTTGCCTGGATGGTAGCCACTTGTTGTGGACTTCCAATTTTGTTTCAGGCGTCAATCATTTCAGGTACAGTGGGTATCTCTTTTCCTAAGGCTTTGATAACTTTTTTACATTCAGGATTGGCATTGTTCTCGATAATGTCTCTTACCATCAGGGGACGAGCTATGTCATCGCTACATTGCCTTTCTGCAGCTTGGATTACACGGTGTCCTGGTTCAGGGCAAAATTGAGAGGGAAGCTCCAAAGGGGTTCCTCTGAAAAGCAAATCCAAACGGCCCCTCCCCCCAGCTGGTCCAGGAAAAGAACTTCCTCAGAGAAAAGTGGAAAAAACTATTTATTTAACAAACAAAATGCTCACAAATGCAAAGAATTAATAGTATGAAACAATAAAACCTCTCACTGCTCTGAAGAGAGATGGCAAACAGAGACAGTCCTTGCCGTGGGTGCAGCTCAGCTTGCTCAGTCTCTCACCAGCTCTGCTTCCTCCACAGCTCCAGGCCCGGCTTCTTCAGCTCGGGTTACTTGCTCCTGTTCCTCTTCATCAGTGAGACTGAAGTGTTCACCTTCAGGCCAGTTTGTAATTATTTCCAAAATCCCAGGACGATTCAGTTTTCCAATACGGGCGCGCTGTGTGATAAGAGCAATCCACTTACTCCATGTGGCATTGGTCGCGTGGTGGGTAGCGGGAACCTCTGCTTTGAACATCCACCCCAGCACCGGTAGTCGGGGTGCCAAGAAGAGTTGTGCTTCAGTGCCTATTACCTCTGAGGCAGTTTGAATTCCTTCATAGGCTGCTAAAATTTCCTTTTCTGTTGGAGTGTAGTTGGCTTCAGACCCTCTGTAGCTTCGACTCCAGAATCCCAATGGTCAGCCACGCGTCTCACCAGGCATCTTCTGCCAAAGGCTCCAGGACAGACCATGGCTCCCAGCTGCAGAGTAGAGCACGTTCTTCACACCTGGTTCTGTCCTGACTGGGCCAAAGGCTACTGCATGAGCAATCTCCTGCTTGATCTGGGCAAAGGTGTGTTGCTGTTCTGGGCCCCAGTGGAAATTGTTCTTCTTGCGAGTAACCAGGTAGACAGGGCTCACAATCTGACTGTACTCTGGGATGTGCATCCTCCAAAAGCCTATGGCGCCTAGGAAAGCTTGTGTTTCCTTCTTGTTGGTCGGTGGAGACATTGCTGTGATGTTGTTAATGACGTCAGTGGGAATCTGGTGCCACCCATCTTCCCACTTTATTCCCAAGTATTGGAAAGCACGCTGGTTGTCCGGCGAGAGAGATGATCTGAAGATCAGGATACTCTTTGGAACACGTGCTTTATTGGTCGTGGGGAGGCAGCCTAACTGGGGAAGGGTCCAGGGATCCAGTGCAAAGAGTCCAAGAGGGCAAGAGGGTCCAAGGGAAGGCACGCAAAGAGCAGGGTGAAAAGAGAGGGCGCAAAGAGAGAGGGCGCAAAGAGGCCGAGCTCCTTGTTACATTCCATTTTAACCCTTTCTATCGTGAATATTCTAATGAGCATTAACCAATCACCTCTAGATACAAAACTTACAGAATCTACATGCAGCCTATGGGAACTACAACATTACAATACTACTCTACATACCAAAACCTGTGAAACCCACGTTATCCCTGATACCTGAGAAGATCCAACCTTTTATTCATCCTTTTGTCTTGGCGGGGGTGTTACTGATTCACTCAGCCAAGTCCTTTCAGCTGCCTAATCACCTTCTTCCTGTCCAGCAACTTACAGTTCAAACTTTGCTTTTAATTCTATTCCTCTTGTGGGTTTCATACTTTTAGAATCTTTTACTAATAAATCATCTCTGCAGGGCCTAGCTACTTCATCCTCCCCAACACCAAGAACTGGATCTCTCAAGCAGGTCCCTTAACTTTGCTCTTCTTGATAGCAAAACCAGCTTTCAGGAGAATCTGGATGATCTTCTCTCCTTTCTCAAACACTTCAGCTGCAGTGTTTCCCCATACAATGATGTCATCAATGTACTGCAGAGGTTCTGGAGCCTCACCCTTTTCTAATGCAGTCTGAATGAGTCCATGGCAGATGGTGGGGCTGTGCTTCCACCCCTGGGGCAGTCGGTTCCAGGTGTACTGCACTCCCCTCCATGTGAAGGCAAACTGAGGCCTGCATTCTGCAGCCAGAGGGATGGAGAAAAACGCATTGGCAATGTCAATAGTGGCGTACCACCTCGCTGCCTTGGACTCCAGCTCATACTGGAGTTCCAGTGTGTCCAGTACAGCAGCGCTCAGCGGCGGAGTCACTTCATTCAATGCACAATAGTCCACAGTCAATCTCCAATCTCCGTCAGACTTGCGCACAGGCCAAATGGGGCTGTTGAAGGGTGAGTGGGTTTTGCTGAGCACCCCTTGGCTCTCCAGCTCACGGATCATCTTGTGGATGGGAATCACAGCATCTCGAGTGGTTCTGTACTGTCGGCGGTGCACCGTCGAAGTGGCAATTGGTACTCGTTGCTCTTCCCCCTTCAGAAGTCCTACTGCAGATGGGTTCTCTGATAGCCCAGGCAAAGTGTTCAACTGCTTAATACCTTCTGTCTCTACAGCCGCTATCCCAAATGCCCACCTGAGTCCCTTTGGGTCTTTGAAATACCCATTTCGGAGGAAGTCTATGCCCAAAATGCATGGGGCCTCTGGGCTGTCACAATAGGGTGTTTCTTCCACTCGTTTCTAGTCAGGCTCACATCGGCTTCCACCACAGTAAAATCCTGTGATCCCCCTGTCACACCAGCAATAGAAACAGATTCTTCCCCCACATGTCTTGATGGGATTATTGTGCACTGCGCACCAGCGTCAACCAAGGCCTCATATTCTTGTGGTTCAGATGTGCCAGGCCAACGAATCCACACAGTCCAAAAAACACGGTTTTCCCTATCCTCTACCTGGCTAGAGGCAGGGCCCCTCTAAGCCTGGTTATCCGTCTTTCCCTGGGTAACTGGAGCTACTTCCCTCTTGGTGGAACTACCTCTCTGAGTCTTGCCTTCCAACAATTCGCAGCCGTTGTGCCAAATCGTCAGTAGATTTTCCATCCCATTTCCTCATGTCTTCCCCAGAATCACGCAGAAAGGACCACAGCTTAGTTCGTGGGATACCCCTTTTTTCCCTATCTGGAGAACATCTGCGCTCGGTACCAGAACCTCTGACTTGTACTGCAGAGGTTTGGAGAATGTCCTCTCTGAGGTGTTTGTGGTTCTCCTCTATCTTGTCTTCCATAGTCTGCATACGCGTTTCCAGAGCTGCAATTCTGGCATGTGTCGGGCCATGCACAGCATCTGCATATGCTCGGAGCTTCTTCGCCATATCCAGCACGGTCTCCCTCGTGTCATCTCGCTTCATTATTGCTAAAGCAGATGAGTATTCTTGCGGCCCAAGTCGTACAAGTTTTCGCCACATCACGGGTGTGCATGGTACTAGGTCTGGGTTCCTAGTGTTTAGGTCATCTGAGAAGACCATCTCTGCCACTGCCATTTCTCGTAAGCGTTGAATCCCTTGTTCTATGGTCTTCCACTGGGTTTGCTGCATATAGAGATCGTCTGCACACATATCTTTGTTCCACACTTCCCAGGACCCGTTCCCAGAGACTGCGTGGATTAGCCTCTCTCATCATTCCTTGGTCAATAACTGGATCTTGTGACAGGGATCCCAGATGCCTTGCTTCAGTGCCGTTCAGAATTGTAGCCTCACCTGCAGCATCCCAAAGACGGACTAACCAACTGATTATAGATTCATCAGGTCGTCGAGTGTAATCCTTTCTTAGGCCCCGAAGGTCCTTCAGGGAAAAGGACTCAATAGTAGCTTCTGGTCTTCTGCCAGTTGGTTGGGCTTGTAATCTGCTGGTGGTTGGTTGGGCTTCTGATTTTATGTCAGTCTGTTCAGTTTCTGATTGTGTATCAGTTGGTTCAGCGTCTGATTGGGTGTCAGTCGGTTGGGTGTTGGGAGGCACTGAGGGTCCTTCACCTGGATCATCATCCACTGGTCGATCAGTTTTGTATGTGCGCTTCTTTGCTGGGGCAACTGCCAGTGTCTTAGGTTCACTTTCTGGTTTAGCTGCTGTCTGAGTAGCTACGGTATTGGCTGCAGCCCGAGTGACTGGGGTAGCTGCTGATTTATCTCCCTGCCCCCCTGCCTCTATCTGCTGCCCTACAGTATCTAGCAGTGTACGATAAGCATATGCCAGGGCCCAGCTTATTGCAATGAGCCTTTTCTCTTTAGAATTATCACGGCAGTTCTCCTCCAGATATTTCCCCACTTCGTCTGGGTTCTGAATTTGTTTGTGTGAAAATTCCCAAGCTGGGGGATCAGAAATTTCCTTCAAGGTTAGGCCCATTCTCTCCCATTTTCCACACCATTCAGGATTTTTCACACCTGGGTCTACTTCTAGGTCAGCAGTCTCATCAGCCCCTCTGGAGAACTCATACCTCATTCTAGACAAGCTGTAGAATATAGAGGAAGCCTACCAGATTAAATACCAAAAAGGTGGTTTCTTTAACAGTCAGGGGACATTGAACATTCTCTAAAAGTGATGTAACTGGTTCAAAAGAGAAGGATTAAAGAAAGGATTGAAAAGCTTCATCCCCTCTAACAAATTGGGTGCAATTATTAATAAATTCCCAAAACATGCTACTGGAATTAGGATGCAGGGTAGGATGAAGAAGCCATAAACGAAACATACCAGGCACAAACTCCAATACCTGTATAAGCTTCCTATAAATCATGATTGCTAAACCGAGGACAATAGCAATCCTAACTCGTGCACCTCTAGTGTAAAAGCTACGTGTTAGAGACAACATTGGAGCTATTGCTGAATAAGAGAACAAACCTAGGGACCAGAGAGGTATTAAAACCTCAAAAAAGCCTAGGGAACAGAAACACAGAAAGGACTCCATCCCAAGAGACATTAGGAATTCAATGAGCAACATAGCTACTGAATACTCTATCCCCACACAAAGTAAAACCAAAAATGCAGTCAATGTAAGTTTTTTCCTCTCTCTCAAGCCCCATGGATGGGCGCCAAATAAATATATGTCCTGGTTTAGGGCAAAATTGAGAGGGAACCTCCCAAGGGGTTCCTCTGAAAAGCAAACCCAAACGGCCCCTCCCCCCAGCTGGTCCAGGAAAAGAACTTCCTCAGAGAAAAGTGGAAAAAACTATTTATTTAACAAACAAAATGCCCACAAATGCAAAGAATTAATAGTATGAAACAATAAAACCTCTCGCCGCTCTGAAGAGAGATGGCAAACAGAGACAGTCCTTGCCGTGGGTGCAGCTCAGCTCCCTCAGTCTCTCACCAGCTCCACTTCCTCCACAGCTCCAGGCCCGGCTTCTTCAGCTCGGGTTACTTGCTCCTGTTCCTCTTCATCAGTGAGGCTGAAGTGTTCACCTTCAGGCCAGTTTGTAATTATTTCCAAAATCCCAGGACGATTCAGTTTTCCAATACGGGCGCGCTGTGTGATAAGAGCAATCCACTTACTCCATGTGGCATTGGTCACTTGGTGGGTAGCGGGAACCTCTGCTTTGAACATCCACCCCAGCACCGGTAGTCGGGGTGCCAAGAAGAGTTGTGCTTCAGTGCCTATTACCTCTGAGGCCGTTTGAATTCCTTCATAGGCTGCTAAAATTTCCTTTTCTGTTGGAGTGTAGTTGGCATCAGACCCTCGGTAGCTTCGACTCCAGAATCCCAGTGGTCGGCCACGCGTCTCACCCGGCACCTTCTGCCAAAGGCTCCAGGACAGACCATGGCTCCCAGCTGCAGAGTAGAGCACATTCTTCACACCTGGTTCTGTCCTGACTGGGCCAAGGGCTACTGCATGAGCAATCTCCTGCTTGATCTGGGCAAAGGCGTGTTGCTGTTCTGGGCCCCAGTGGAAATTGTTCTTCTTACGAATAACCAGGTAGAGAGGACTCACAATCTGGCTGTACTCAGGGATGTGCATTCTCCAAAAGCCTATGGCGCCTAGGAAAGCTTGTGTTTCCTTCTTGTTGGTCGGTGGAGACATTGCTGTGATCTTGTTAATGACATCGGTGGGAATCTGGCGCCACCCATCTTCCCACTTTATTCCCAAGTATTGGAAAGCACGCTGGTTGTCCAGCGAGAGAGATGATCTGAAGATCAGGATACTCTTTGGAACACGTGCTTTATTGGTCGTGGGGAGGCAGCCTAACTGGGGAAGGGTCCAGGGACCCAGTGCAAAGAGTCCAAGAGGGCAAGAGGGTCCAAGGGAAGGCGCGCAAAGAGCAGGGTGAAAAGAGAGGGCGCAAAGAGAGAGGGCGCAAAGAGAGGCCGAGCTCCTTGTTACATTCCATTTTAACCCTTTCTATCGTGAATATTCTAATGAGCATTAACCAATCACCTCTAGATACAAAACTTACAGAATCTACATGCAGCCTATGGGAACTACAACATTACAATACTACTCTACAGACCAAAACCTGTGAAACCCACCTTATCCCTGATACCTGAGAAGGTCCAAACTTTTATTCATCCTTTTGTCTTGGCAGGGGTGTTACTGATTCACTCAGCCAAGTCCTTTCAGCTGCCTAATCACCTTCTTCCTGTCCAGCAACTTACAGTTCAAACTTTGCTTTTAATTCTATTCCTCTTGTGGGTTTCATACTTTTAGAATCTTTTACTAATAAATCATCTCTGCAGGGCCTAGCTACTTCATCCTCCCCAACACCAAGAACTGGATCTCTCAAGCAGGTCCCTTAACTTTGCTCTTCTTGATAGCAAAACCAGCTTTCAGGAGAATCTGGATGATCTTCTCTCCTTTCTCAAACAATTCAGCTGCAGTGTTTTCCCATACAATAATGTCATCAATGTACTGCAGAGGTTCTGGAGCCTCACCCTTTTCTAATGCAGTCTGAATGAGTCCATGGCAGATGGTGGGGCTGTGCTTCCACCCCTGGGGCAGTCGGTTCCAGGTGTACTGCACTCCCCTCCATGTGAAGGCAAACTGAGGCCTGCATTCTGCAGCCAGAGGGATGGAGAAAAACGCATTGGCAATGTCAATAGTGGCGTACCACCTCGCTGCCTTGGACTCCAGCTCATACTGGAGTTCCAGCATGTCTGGTACAGCAGCGCTCAGCGGCGGAGTCACTTCATTCCAGCCATGATAGTCCACAGTTAATCTCCATTCTCCATCAGACTTGCGCACAGGCCAAATGGGGCTGTTGAAGGGTGAGTGGGTTTTGCTGGGGTTTTGCACCCCTTGGCTCTCCAGCTCACGGATCATCTTGTGGATGGGAATCACAGCATCTCGAGTTGTTCTGTACTGTCGGCGATGCACCGTCGAAGTGGCAATTGGCACTCGTTGCTCTTCCCCCTTCAGGAGTCCTACTGCAGATGGGTTCTCTGATAGCCCAGGCAAAGTGTTCAACTGCTTAATACCTTCTGTCTCTACAGCCGCTATCCTGAATGCCCACCTGAGTCCCTTTGGGTCTTTGAAATACCCATTTCGGAGGAATCTATGCCCGAAATGCATGGGGCCTCTGGGCCTGTCACAATAGGGTGTTTCTTCCACTCATTTCTGGTCAGGCTCACATCGACTTCCACCAAAGTAAAATCCTGTGATCCCTCTGTCAGACCAGGAATAGAAACAGATTCTTCCCCCACATGTCTTGATGGGATTATTGTGCACTGCGCACCAGCGTCAACCAAGGCCTCATATTCTTGTGGTTCAGATGTGCCAGGCCAACAAATCCACACAGTCCGAAAAACACGGTTTTCCCTAGCCTCTACCTGGCTAGAGGCAGGGCGCCTCTAAGCCTGGTTATCCATCTTTCCCTGGGTAACTGGAGCTACTTCCCTCTTGGTGGAACTACCTCTCTGAGTCTTGCCTTCCAAAAATTCACGCAGCCGCTGTGCCAAATCGTCAGTAGATTTTCCATCCCATTTCCTCATGTCTTCCCCAGAATCACGCAGAAAGGACCACAGCTTAGTTCGTGGGATACCCCTTTTTTCCCTATCTGGAGAACGTCTGCACTTGGTACCAGAACCTCTGACCTGTACTGCAGAGCTTTGGAGAATGTCCTCTCTGAGTTGTTTGTGGTTCTCCTCTATCTTGTCTTCTAATGTCTGCATACACATTTCCAGAGCTGCAATTTTGGCATGTGTCGGGCCATGCACAGCATCTGCATATGCTCGGAGCTTCTTTGCCATATCCAGCACGGTCTCCCTCGTGTCATCTCGCTTCATTATTGCTAAAGCAGATGAGTATTCTTGTGGCCCAAGTCGTACAAGTTTTTGCCACATCACGGGTGTGCATGGTACCAGGTCTGGGTTCCTAGTGTTTAGGTCATCTGAGAAGATAATCTCTGCCACTGCCATTTCTCGTAAGCGTTGAATCCCTTGTTCTATGGTCTTCCACTGGGTTTGCTGCATATAGAGATCGTCTGCACACAGATATCTTTGTTCCACACTTCCCAGGACCCGTTCCCAGAGACTGCGTGGATTAGCCTCTCTCATCATTCCTTGGTCAATAACTGGATCTTGTGACAGGGATCCCAGATGCCTTGCTTCGGTGCCGTCCAGAATTGTAGCCTCACCTGCAGCATCCCAAAGACGGACTAACCAACTGATTATAGATTCATCAGGTCGTCGAGTGTAATCCTTTCTTAGGCCTCGAAGGTCCTTCAGGGAAAAGGACTCAATAGTAACTTCTGGTCTTCTGCCAGTTGGTTGGGCTTGTGATCTGCTGCCGGTTGGTTGGGCTTCTGATCTTATGTCAGTCTGTTCAGTTTCTGATTGTGTATCAGTTGGTTCAGCGTCTGATTGGGTGTCAGTTGGTTGGGTGTTGGGAGGCACTGAGGGTCCTTCACCTGGCTCATCATCCACTCGTCGATCAGTTTTGTGTGTGCGCTTCTTTGCTGGGGCGACTGCCAGTGTCTTAGGCTCACTTTCTGGTTTCGCTGCTGTCTGAGTAGCTACGGTATTGGCTGCAGCCTGAGTGACTGGGGTAGCTGCTGATTTATCTCCCTGCCCCCCTGCCTCTATCTGCTGCCCTACAGTGTCTAGCAGTGTACGATAAGCATGTGCCAGGGCCCAGCTTATTGCAATGAGCCTTTTCTCTTTAGAATTATCATGGCAGTTCTCCTCCAGATATTTCCCCACTTCGTCTGGGTTCTGAATTTGTTCGTGTGAAAATTCCCAAGCTGGGGGATCAGAAAATTCCTTCAAGGTTTGGCCCATTCTCTCCCATTTTCCACACCATTCAGGATTTGTCACACCTGGGTCTACTTCTAGGTCAGCAGTCTCATCAGCCCCTCTAGAGAACTCAGACCTCATTCTAGACAAGCTGTAGAACATATGGAGGAAGCCTACCAGATTAAATACCAGAAAGGTGGTTTCTTTAACTGTCAGGGGACATTGAACATTCTCTAAAAGTGATGTAACTGGTTCAAAAGAGAAGGAACAAAGAAATGACTGAAAAGCTTCATCCCCTCTAACAAACTGAGTGCAATTATTAATAAATTCCCAAAACATGCTACTGGAACTAGGATGCAGGGTAGGACGAAGAAGCCATAAACCAAACATACCAGGCACAAACTCCAGCACCTGTATAAGCTTCCTATAAATCATGATTGCTAAACCGAGGACAATAGCAATCCTAACTCGTGCACCTCTAGTGTAAAAGCTACGTGTTAGAGACAACATTGGAGCTATTGCTGAATAAGAAAACAAACCTAGGGACCAGAGAGGTATTAAAACCTCAAAAAAGCCTAGGGAACAGAAACACAGAAAGGACTCCATCCCAAGAGACATTAGGAATTCAATGAGCAACGTGGCTACTGAATACTCTATCCCCACACAAAGTAAAACCAAAAATGCAGTCAATGTAAGTTTTTTCCACTCTCTCAAGCCCCATGGATGGGCGCCAAATAAATATATGTCCTGGTTTAGGGCAAAATTGAAAGGGAACCTCCGAAGGGGTTCCTCTGAAAAGCAAACCCAAACGGCCCCTGCCCCCAGCTGGTCCAGGAAAAGAACTTCCTCAGAGAAAAGTGGAAAAAACTATTTATTTAACAAGCAAAATGCCCACAAATGCAAAGAATTAATAGTATGAAACAATAAAACCTCTCGCCGCTCTGAAGAGAGATGGCAAACAGAGACAGTCCTTGCCGTGGGTGTAGCTCAGCTCAGTCTCTCACCAGCTCCACTCCCTCCGCAGCTCCAAGCCCGGCGGGCCGCAGGTGCCAGCCCTCACTGCTCCTCTGGGTTTTCAGTCCTGAGCAGATTTAAACAGTCCCAAGGAAAAAAAAAAAAGGGAAAAAACCCCAAAAAAAACAGTCCAGGGAGTCTTCTCTGCCCTAGCTAGCTAAACTAACTAAAAGCACAGGAGATCTCTGTCCCACCGCTGTCCGTGCCTCAGAACGAACGCCGGAGCGCCAGACATGGGGGAGTCAGGCAGTTTTCTCAAAACAAACTGCGCATTGCTGCTTTCTCCCCCTTCGCTCCCAGAACAAGTTTTAAAGGTACAGAACTGAATATACAGCACAAACAGAGCGGACGATTGGGGATACGAGCAGCATAAAGTCACCCTACCACACTGAGAAATGTCGAATAATTGATGGAGTGGGATCCGAGGCGGAGCCGTTTAAAAAATTCATCACGTACAATGCTTTATTCATTCGCATGTATGGTGTGGCATCCGTCTCCCCACTCTTTTGTTTGTCCAAAATCGCTTTTAATGTGCAATGTGCTCTTTCTACAATTGCTTGACCTGTTGGAGAGTGTGGGATGCCAAAAGTGTGGCGAATACCCCATCTTTGCAAAAATTTGTCAAGCGCTTTCCCCGTGTATGTTGGTCCATTATCTGTTTTGATTTCTTGTGGCACACCCAGTGTTGCAAATGCTTGCAGGAAGTGTCTGATTGCATGTTGCGCTGTTTCACCCGTGTGCAACGATGCAAAGACTGCTCCTGAAAACGTGTCAACTGAAACATGAATATTTTTGAGTTTCCCAAAAGAAGGGTACTTGGTGACGTCTGTCTGCCACAATTGCTGACTGTGCAATCCTCTCGGATTGACTGCTCCCATGGATGCAGGAGGCTGCACAAGCTGACAGTCTGGACAAGCACTGATGATTTCCTTTGCTTGATTTTTTGAAATGCGAAAATTCTCCATCAGCGCTTGAGCATTCTGATGAAAAAATGCATGACTCAATTTTGCCTGCTCAAAGATGTTTGGCAGGGTATTCGAAATTGGCATGGTCAGTCTGTCAGCAAGGGAGTTGCCTTCTGCTAAAAATCCTGGAAGTGAGGAATGTGCCCTTATGTGAGAAACAAAATATTCATGTTTCCTGTCCTGAATCAATGTTTTCACACATAATAGATAGGAGTATAAGATTTCATTGTAGACTTCTCTCAAAAGTGATCCTTCAAGTCTTCTGATCACACTCGCTATGTAAGCTGAGTCTGTGATCAGATTGAAAGGTTGTGGAAACAACTTGAAAGCTCGAACTACAGCTGCCAGCTCCACTATTTGTGGAGACCCTTGCATCGTCTCTATATCTGATTCCCACTCCCTTGTAGTTGCATTCTGCCATGTGATTACTGACTTGTGAGTTTTGCCTGAGCCGTCGGTAAATATCGTTATTGCATCCAACGGCACCTCACTTAATTTTGGCATTTCTCTCAAGCTTATCTTTGCCGTCAGCAATCTGTGGCTTGGGAAGTGAATTGTGCAAGTGCCTGAGTAATCTAACAATGCAATCTGCAGATCCTCTGATTTCTGCAGTGCCCAATCAAAATACTCATTTTTCAAAGGCAGGTATATTGTTGCAAAATCTTTGCCTGCCATTGCTAGCAACCTAGATCTAGCTTTTATGATGATCTGTGCCGCCATTTCCAGACTCGTGAGAATCGTCTTCGGAGATCTGTAAGATAAAAAGATCCACTCCAAAATCAACAATGGATCCTTCTGCGAGGAATCCCATTGAAAAATCAGACCATATAGTTGTTCCTTTTCTCCCAACACCGCAAGAAGAAAGGGTAGAGACTCTGCAAAACGATGCGCTTGTCTCTTCTCGAGAGCCTCAGCGACCCTTTCAAGTGCTTTTCGAGCTTCTGGTGTGAGGACCCTGGGAGATCGGATGTTTGTGTCCCCTCTCAAAAGGTTGAACAATGATGCAAGCTCATCATTTGTGATTCCCAAGGTTGGTCTTATCCAGTTGATCTCTCCCAAAAGCCGCTGCAGATCTTGCAGATTTTTGATCTCCGCCTTGATTTGAATCTTTTGCGGCTTTATTGTTTGTTCCGAAATCTTCCATCCTAGGTATCTCCAAGGTGCAACTTCTTGTATTTATGAAGTGGAAATTTCCAATCCTGCACCTTGCACTCCTGCAATCACGCTGTCATGAGCTTTGCACAACTCCTTCTGAGTCGGCGCTGCAATGAGCAGATCATCCATGTAATGAATGATCCTTGCTTCAGGATGTTTCTCTCGCGCTGAAGACAGAGCTCATGCCACGAACCATTGGCAGATTGTTGGTGAGTTTTTGAGGCCTTGTGGAAGAACAACCCAATGGTATCTTTGCAGGGGTATATGTTTGTTGATGCCCGGAACAGAGAATGCAAATCGAGGAGCATCATCTGTATGCAGCAGAATATGAAAAAAGCAGTCCTTGAGGTCAATGACCACAAGAGGCCAATCTCTCGGAATCACTGAGAGAGATGGAAGTCCCAGTTGAAGTGGTCCCATTTCTTCAATGACCTCATTGATCTTTCTGAGATCATGAAGCAACCTCCACGTGCCAGAAGCTTTCTTGAGGATGACAAACACCGGAGAATTCCAAGGGCTGTTTGTTGGTTTGATGTGCCCTTTTTCTAATTGTTCTTTTACCAATTCTCTGAGCGCACTCAACCTTTTTCGTTCAAGGGGCCACTGATCCACCCAGACAGGATTGTCTGTTTTCCATGTCAGTTTCAGAGTGGTGAGTGCCTCAGTGACCCCGATCAGAAATCCACCTCCATCCTCACGCCCCATTGTGCCAAGATGTCTCTCCCCCATACCGTGATGGGGTTTTGTACCATGAATGGACGTATGATCGCCAGCTTTCCTCCTGGTCCTGTGACAACCACCGGATGGACACTTTGCGGACATAAGGAATTTCCCCCTATGCCCGAGAGAGAGCTCACTGGCGTGTTCAATGGCCATTCTTGGGGCCAAAAAATGCAGGAGATCACAGTGACATCAGCTCCTGAATCAAGCATCCCTTCCAGGGTGATCGTCTTCTCATCACATGTTAATTTGCATTCAATGATCGGCCTGTCCCGCCCAAGGTGTTTCACCCATGTGGCGTGAACTTCCATGTGTTCTCTTGATGAAAAGCCTTGTTGAAAGAACACTGGCATGATCAGTTCCTGAGCGTGACATGGCAAGGCAATCGCCTTGGCGATGACCGTGTTTTCCAGAACTGTCAATGGTGGCCTGATCGCTTTTGCCGTAACTGTCAATTCCTCATTTCTGTCTGCTGAAATGAGTGAAGGAAAGACGATCAGTCCCAGGATGCCACTCCTGTCTTTTCCTATTATTAAAAAGCTTGTCTCTTATACGAGGTTCCAGTGATCCCTGTATGAATCACTGCATGATCATCGTTCAGGAAGCATGTTACTTTTGAAGCTGCCAAACTGCACTGAGGCAGAAGGTCTGGGTCGCTGGGGAGGGTGCAGATTGCCCTGCTGAAGGCATCGGACTGACGTTCCCCGATAACTGTCCCACTTGTGGAACTTGGCCTTGGTTCACCGCCAAGATTTGTGTTGTTCCGCGTTGGCGTCCCGCGGTCTTTTTGGAGTTTCCCGGAAGAGGTAGAGGTCTCCCGTCCACATCCGTCTTTGAGCGACATTCACTTGCGGGATGTCTTCCTCTCCGGCATCTTGGGCAAACATCTGGTAAAGTTGCAATCCTTGCAAGTTCCGGGCAATGCTTTCTGAAGTGCCCTGGCTTTCCACACCTGTAACACTGACCTCCGACAAGTCCCGCAGCCATTGCTGTTGTGGTGTCGTTTCGTTGAAGCGCGGAGAGCGTTTCTCTGATGTTATCATTTTGAACCTTGAACATCTTTTCCATTTGGTCTCCCAAAATGCTTGCAACATGTTGTGGTGTTCCAACTTTGCTGCAGGCTTCTATCATTTGTGCCATTGTAGTATCATTTGGCATTGGGTTGAGAACACGTTTGCATTCAACATTTGCATTTGCAAATGCGAGAGTTTTGAGAATCAGTGGTCTCACCCTCTCATTGTCAACTTGTCTGTCGATTGCTTGCTGGAGACGATCTATGAAATCACTGTAAGGTTCTGTTGCTCCTTGTCTAATATCTGTATAAATGCTGTCTTGAACTCCCGCTGGTGGAATCTGTAAGATTGCTCTTCAGGCTGCGTCTTTGATGTCTTCGAGGACATTTCTCGGCAAATTTTGCGCTTGCTGAGTCGGATTATAATGTGGTGGATCGCCTGCCATTTGTGCAACTGTGATGTTTGCATTTGGCCCTCCTTGGTATCCATCTCTGAGCTCTTGTAAAGCTCTTCTCCATTTTGCTCTCCATATCATTAATTGAGAGTCTGTGAGAATCATTGAAACAATTGATTTTATATCAAATGGTGTTAAATCATATATATTAAATGTTCCTTTTAACATTTGTTTAAAATACGATGAACCCAAGCCGCTGTCATGGACGGCTTGTGCTAAATCCCTGATCACCCCATGGTCCAATCGTTCCCATCTTGGATTCTGTCCCTGAGCATCATAAGTCACAGGCAAAGCTACAGCCGCTGCACCTGTAGAATCTGCAGAACCTGGGGAACTTGAGGTTTCGGTGATTGTCTCACCTCGTCAGTCCAACCCATTGCACCTTGTGGGCTGGAAGAACCTTGTACATTTAAATCCTTTTGTTTTTTCAGCCTTGCCACATCATGCATTGATGTGGTTAACATTGTCCCTCCTTCTTGCTGAGGAGTAAAAATCTGAAATCCAGGCGAGGTACCGCCTAAAGAGAAAGAAGATCCTTCAGGTAGTTGAAAAATAATTGGAGAAGCATGTCCTGAAGGTTGAAGGGAAACTTGACCACTTTTTGAAAGTGCAAGGAGTTCGGGGAATATCGTTGATAAATTGGGAAAAATTTCCAAAGCCGTGTCTCTGATGTGCAGAAGAAATTGCTTCATCAAATCCTTTGATTTCGAGGTTGAGAGAGCTTGGCTTGAAGACCTGGTGGGAACACCTTGCGAGGCAGTGATGTGAATCATGCCTTCATCTGGATCTGCTGCTTGTTCCGGTGGTTGAGCTGTTTCACTTTCTCCAAGGATAGTAGTTGTTCCAATAATTTTCTTTGAAGCTGTTGCTTTGGAGATGAAGCTTGTTTTTTGTAAGAAATTGAAAAAAAGGGATGTAATGTTTGAGTCCCGCCACGAGGTGGCGCTGTCGCTCCACTGGTCACTGGCGACTTTCGTTGCAGTTGCTGTAGTTTCTCACTCCAACCACGAGATGGCGCAGTCGCCCCACTCAGCAGACCCTCCGTGTCTGACCCCAACATTCCTGTTAACAATTCCAAAGCACTTTCTGTCTCTAATTCCTTTTGTATCTTTTCTTCCTCTTGAACCTTTTTTTTTGGTTTTGCACCCAGGCTTTCAGAGGCAGCAGCAACGCTGCTAGCACGGTGGCCTATACTTTTGAAAGCAGCGGCCAAGCTGGCTGCCTGTTCTGCCAGCGTCCGCAGATCCCCATCTGTGAGGGCGGATCCTGGATGGATCACTCCGCCCTGGCCATGCCCTGGCCCTGCCTGTGCCGCCTCAGCCCCCGGGGGGGCGGCCCCTGCCGCTCCTCCCCCTGGAGCCTCCGCTCCCGGAGCCACCGCCCCCGGAGCCGCCCCGTCTCGTACGTCATCTCTGCTCGGACTCCGCCCCAATGGACCCGAGCCCGCGTTTGGCGAAGCAGACGCACCCTGACCCGCGCTGCCTCCCGTAGTTTGCGTCATTCTCATGCGACGAGCTGCTGACGCAGACCCCGCCGCCTCCGTCCCGGTCTCTCCACCCCCCGCTGAGCCCCGGCTCGGCGCGTCTCCCGAGCCGTCCCGAACGCGTTCCTGCCCGCGTGGTTTCGGCGCAACCCCGCCTTCCTCCACCGCCCCGCGCGTCCCCAGCCCGCCGCTTGCCGTTCCCCTCCCCTGCCCCGCAGTCTCTGCGGAAAGGGGAAGCACCAGAGGGCTGTTGCGCGACGCTGAAGGGGGGGTGAATGGACTCCTTGGTGGGCTAAATTCTCGACTCTCTCATCCCCCCACCTGCGGTGTGTCTTCTGCGTCAGCAGGGTATGCCTCAAAAGAAAGCATGTCCTGATCCTCTTCCTCACTGGGGTGTATTAAAAGCTTTAATTTTCCCGGGACAAATTTTGGGAAATCGTCTAACTGACTGCCTTTGTTCCCTTGTGCGGAAAGCTGCTGACTTCCCGCTGCCGCCGAGACAAGCTGATGGCTCGTCTCTAATCCGTCTCCTGCAGGAGACCCTTTAACTGCCAGCTGATGGCCAGCATCTGACTCCGCTAGCAACTCACTAGCAGAGGGGTCATCTGGTTCCTCTCCCTGCCCCTGCGGTAGGTGAGGGAAAGGAATCCCCTTATCTTTCCCTGTGACTGCCTCTAACATAACTCTCACAGCCGACAAGAGTTTCAAAGCTGTCTTGTCCTTTTGAGTCGCCCGATGATATAATTGCCTGTTTGCCTCTTGCCAGAACCCCGGTTCAAATAACACTGTTGTCTCACAGAAAGAGTAATTACATTCTCACCCAGCACAGTAACGAATGGAGCTCTTTTTCTGTGAGACCCGCAGGGTGAGCTGAAACAACCCCCTGTAAGGCAGACAGCAAGCTGAGCTGCTCCTGGGACAGGGACACAATTCCCCCCATGATGTGATCTTGTATCTCAACTGGTCTTACCAGTGAAAGAACCAAAGTGCAGGTACTTTCCGGTTCAGCTCGGAGGTTCCCGATCACTGAGCAGCAGTTGACAGGACGACGAACTCCAGGGCCCTTGGAAATCCGTCTGTCTGAGACGAACCTGAGATCAGCTGCTCTTGTCCTTTTCTTCCTTCTCTGGTCTTCAGCTCAGATGATGGCAATTCGGCTCTTCGGCTTCTGGGGGCTTCTTGCTGGCTTCTGAGGACTCTACTGGGCGAAGGACTTCCCTGGGCGACGCCCACCCCAGGGATGCCAACTCTCGGGGTCTCTGCTTGCCCGAGAATGAGGGTGGTCATTGCCCTTTGTCCTTCGGAAAGCCCCGAGCTGCCCACAGAAAAGACAAGGAGTCTTCAGATATTCTTTTTCAAGGTTTTCCTCCTTGTTTATTTTGTCTTATCTCTACACTTTTCTCTGAGCTCTGCCAAGGTCTGGACAGCACAGGCAACAGGCGACGACTGCCTGCCTCCTTCCAGCTCATCATCTTATATACAGATAATTGCGTGTACATTATTTACAATTGTGACCCAATGCATGCACTTGACACTACACGGGTGTTTTCTACTTTGACCCAATCCCCCTAAATCTACTTCATGTCATCACCACTGCACAAAATGGAGACAAAGAAGAAGGAGAAGACTCTAGGGTAACACCCAGAATCCTTCATCTTGTCTCTGGTCATTCTTATCTTAAAACCCCTAATGTGAAAACATTAATACTTTCTACTACCTTTGAGGGCTTGAAATTCCTCCCATAATGTTGGTAGTCTTTCCCATGGACTATAATCGAGACCCTTGCCTGTCTGGGGTCCATGCCAGGGTCTGCAACCCCCCTGTACAAATCTCTGATCCCCCTGTACAGGTTTTAAACACCCCTGTACAGGTTTCTGTTCGTCCAGGGTTTCCAGAGGAACACCCTGGACTACCACAGTCAATCAGCCCCAACATCCATGGGAACGGGGTCAAACAGCATGGACAAGATGGATTTTTGTCCAGGAGGGACACAACAGGTGTTCCAACATGTGCCACCTCATCACTGGTCCCCGGAGGAGCCTCAGGTGTTATGGGCTCAGGGAGATCTCTTGTTTCACACTCAGACTGCTCTTCCCCAGCCGGCCGGCCTGGCAAGATCTCATAAGGCTTGGGAAGTTGGGCCAAACACTCCCGGGTGTCAACCAGATGGAGCCCACCATGAGATACCAACTTGGAGTTAACAAACTCCAAGGACACTAGATTGAAACTTTCCTCACATAACACCACAGGAGGAGGAGATGGAATTTCGGCACCTATCACCCTCAAATCAAGAGGATGTGTCTGAGTGGCTGCAGACACGTACCTTAAGACCACAGCCTGAACCATTGTCAACTCTAGATGGCGTTAGGTCAAGTTGAGTGAGGGTTGTCAAAGTCTGCAGTCGGAACCCTCAACCAACTGCAAATTGTGTCCAACTTGTAACGTCGCAATTTGGATGACACGTTCATCACTCGGGATGAACCTGAAAATGGGGGATGGGAGTTCCCTAACTATCCAGCTACTCCCACACCTTTATTGAACAAAAGATATACATACATACAAAGACAAGAATACATACATGGTACAGAGATGTACAGGTAAGGAATAGTAAATAAAAGCTATCTAACAAAAGGCAGAAGCTAACTAAAATAGTGGCAAAAAGAAACAAAATTAATATGGCTTAAATTCAACATAAGTATAAACTATCTAATACAGAGTATTTCTATCTAACCATGTGAGGGAGACTTGCTCGCAAAGATGTGAATGATATCTATGGAGGACTCCAGCGCTCTGGATGCAAGAGTCCTAGAAGTCCTTTCCTGCTCCCTTTTAGAAAGTCCCATAGTCTCTAGGAGCATGCCATTCTCAGGATACCACTTTCTCCGTGATCCTAATGGAAACCCAATAAAAGTAACCTGCTTAGTATTTGTGAGTTCTTGTATTTCTTTATGTAGATGTTGGTATTTTGCGACCTTCTCTTTTGCCGCCTTTTCCAGTGTAGATTCTTCCCTCTCATATCTGACGGTGACATCCACCACCTGTGCGCGATCGTCTTTGACAAAGATGAGGTCTGGTTTGAATAACTGTCCATTTGAATCTCTGATGTGGGGTTCTTGAAAAACAGTCCAATCTTTGTGCTGGGCTATCTTGGTTAACTGTTCACAGATGTTATTGTGCCTTTGTATCCTTGCGTCTTTTGTTATAGGACATTTCCCTATGATGTGGGAACATGTCTCGTTCTTTGCGTCGCAGTGTCTACATGTTTTGATGTATTGGTCTCCTCTCCCTCTTGCTAAAAATTCTCTTGTGGGGTATATGTTGGCTCGGAGTTGAAGAGCAGTTAATAATTTTCTGTGGGGTAATGACCTGTATGATGTAATCCAGGCATTACTCATGGAATCATTCTCGAATTGCGCTATTCCTCGGCCCTGGGACACTAGCTGTTGCCATTTTTCAAATTCCTTCTTCCTCCAGTTGCAAGGTCTGGGGTATTTAAGCTTTGCGGTCGGTGTTTCCCATTCGGATAGTACTACACTTGTGGGAGCCTGTACTGCACCAGTCGGTTTGGTTGACCAGATCGATGGGATTTTCTTTTTATCCCCTCCAGCTTTAACCCATAGTTTTTTATATCTGAGATCTGCACCTTCTCCTTTAAGGAGGTCTTTAAGTAATTCGTCCGATGATTGTGCCGATCTGTGCAGTCTCCTGGCTTGGATGCTAGGGATAAGACCCTCTAAACGAGGGATCCCTAGGCCCCCATCTCTCGTGCTGGAATACAGTAAGGCGTCACAAGTGCGTGAAGGTAAATGAAGCCACTCCTTTACCTTTGTCCGTACCGCTTGGTCGATTGCACTGAGGAGCCCAAAGGGTGTATCAGCATGATCTGCAACATAGAATAACCTGGGGATGGTGTATACTTTTAACAGATCTATTTTTTGCATAGGCTTCAGTGGTGTTCTCCCGAGCCGTTGCAGCCAGGTGTTGATTTTCGCTAATAGGTCCGCCTGGGCTATGCCAGTCCAAGGGTCAACTCTCAGCCCAAGGTATTTCTCAGACTCTCCTGGGGGGATCATGTTGAGGGGTGTATCTTTGACGGTCCACGGCGGGCAGTCATTGACGGTATAAGAGTCTTTCGTTGGCCTGATGTAAAAGCCGTGGCACTTTTCCCCCTGCGTTTTGAGACCGGTGATGTCGCAGAATGTCTCTAGGATCCTGATGTTATGTTCCATTCCCTCCCAGGAGTTGCTCAGCAACACCAAATCGTCAGCGAATGCCATAGCTGTTATTTTGGCGCCTCCGTGTTGGTATTCACATCCTTCTTTTTCTAATTTACACAGTAGGGGGTCTAGCGTGAGGTTGAAGAGCAGTGGTGACATTGGGTCCCCTTGTTTCACTCCTTTAAGGATGTTAATAGGAGCCGATGTCTCATCTTTGGTGTTAATGCATGTAGAGGTATTGACATACATGCTTTGGATGAGGTTGATCACGTGTTCGTCCACCTTCCTTTGTCTCAGGCTCGCTATAATGTGTCGGTGGCTGACTGTATCAAAGGCCTTGGCGATGTCTACAAAGACGACTGCCATCTCTTTGTGCTCCTTCTTGGCGGTCTTTAGCAAAAGCTGCAGGAGCTGGAGATTCTCGGAACATCCCGGTGCCCTCGTGAATCCTTTCTGACGAGGATTGATGGGGTAGGCCTTGCTTAGACGCGCCGTCAGGACTCTGGAGAACAGTCTCATCACCGTTGAGCCGATGGTGATTGGCCTCCAGTTATTAATGTCCTTCAAGCGTTCTGGCTGGTCCGACTTCGGAAGCAGGACCGTGCAGCAGGTCTTCAGTTGGTCGGGGACTGTTCCTGCTACAAGCCAGAGATTAAAAATCTCCGTCATGAGCGAGAATTTTGGATCTGCCTTATACAGATCCCCCAGGCTGATTTCATCTGGTCCTGAGGCCGATGTTTTGGCCATCTCATTGATGTTCTTCTCTATCTCCTTGGCAGTTATTAGCTGCAGGAACTTGGTGTTGTCGATTGTTCCTTCTGCTGCAAAATTTCCAAGGCCTTTGAACTCACCAGGTGTTTCCCATCTTGTACGGAACACGGAGCAAACTTCACTCGCTGGGATCTGGCACTTCAACCCCTCTACATCATCCAGGATGATGCGGGCTAGTCTCCCTCTGTCTGTGTAAAAAAGTCTCTGCATTCTAAGATAGTTCCCTTTTTTGATGGCTCTTTTGGCCATCCATTTTGTCGCTTTGCTCTTCATGCGCTGAGAGTGACCCTTTTTAGGTTTCCTGTTGTTCTTTCCCAGGCGGTGCATCCCCTTAAGTTTTCTCATGCAGCCCCTAGTTGCTTCATCGATGATGTTGACTGGATCTTTAATAGTTTGTTGGAGGAGTTCCTGAAATGCATTTTGGAATATTATGAAGGTGCCATCACTGATTTTTGATGGGATGCTCTCTTCGTAGTGTTTTTTCAGCAGATTTATTGGAGCATCTTCTTGCTTTGCCGGTTTGTGGGATTTTTCCCCCTGTTGTTCTCCGCTCTCATTAGTGTTTTGTGACCCTGTTGGGGCTTGCTGTTTTAACAACAGCAAGCGTCTTTTATCACTGATTTGTTTGGCGGTTTTAGATGGCATGTGATCAGCAATCAGTTTATTAATGTATTTATTTCCTTCATATTGTTGTGATAGTTTGATTAATAGACTTTCCTCCTCATCAGTCCATGATTTCTTATGGGCTCCTCTAGCTGACGTTTCTTTCGGGCATGTGGCTTCGATTCTTTCTTGGTTTCTTGCAACCAGGTGTGCAATTCTTTTATGTTGTCCCAGTCCGATTTTTGTTTGGAAACTCATCTGACATACATCACAAGGCCATTTCCCCGGGGGCGGTTCTTTTAGCTTACCTTTACATTTGGCATAGTGACATGCTATGCTGTGGAAATTTGTATTTTCCAGATCACATTTAGAACATTTGAATCTACAGTCTCTAACTCCATGTGATCTAAGCAAGTGGTCGATTAGTCCCAGCATTTTATTCATCTTGACGCCGCAGCACGGGCAGGGTGGATTTTTGTTAGGTACTAAAATGACGGGATGGTCTTGTAGTTCCTCATTATTCGCTAGCTGAATTGGTGTTGATTTATGATTTGAAAAAGCCATTGGTTCTCCCGGAGCTAGTGGGGGTGTGTTAACCTTTTCCTGGTCTCTAGCATCTTCATTGTCTTCGGTAACGTGGCAACGCATTGCTCCCTCGCGGCGCACTGCCGGGGGAAGCGGTAATTCCTCCCTGGATTTTATCAATCTCATTATCGTTGGTAACCAAGCAACCCATTGTTCCCTTTCCTCGCACTGCCGGGGCGGCGGCAATCACTCCCTGGATCTTATCACTCTCAATATCATTAGTAACCAAGCAACCCATTGTTCCCTTTCCTCGCACTGCCGGGGCAGCGGTAATCCCTCCCTGGATCTTATCAATCTCATTATCGCTAGTATCCAAGCAACCAATTGTTTCCTCCCCGTACACTTCAGGTAAGTCATTCAGCCCCTCCCGCTCCTCACAATGGATGCTACATGCCTCGGAACAATGCATTGAGTTATAGCATACAAGTTTAAAACTTTCCCACGTTTCCCATCCCGGTTTTGAGGGTTTAGATTTTAATTTTAAAGGCGATATTTCAAGCCAGTCTCTATAATTCGTTTGAGTCGCCGTAGACACATGGAGCAGCTTTAGGGCTTTCTCCATGGTGCCGATTCAAATGTAAAGTAAATCCAATTGAGGGAAAGACTTAGTTAACAGCGCACCTTCAAGCGCTGTTAACTGCTGTCCAACTTAACCCGTGGACTAGGTTTTAGGCAGGCAGCTTTTAAGGCTCTCTGCCGATAATTTTTCAACGCAAAATCGTGAGACTACACTTCGGGTGGCGAGTCTGAAGGCAGGGAGGGAGTGCAAAGCATCACCTCACTCACACTGGGGCAGAAATCAGTTAGTTACCCTTTCGGGTATCCAGCGGGACGACGAGGAGGTCTGATTTCTGCGGTAAAGCCCAGTTAGTAACTCGACTTACCTCGATATTTTTCCGAGTCGCCGGGGTTGATCATTTTCAGGGGAGTGCCATTGATGGTCCAGGCAGCGCAGTCGTTGACAGTATAAGAATCATTTGTTGGCTTGATGAAAAAGCCGTGGCACTTCTCTCCCTGTGTTTTGAGACCTGTGAGATTACAAAAGGTCTCCAGTATCCTGATGTTAGTTTTCATGTCTTCCCAGGAGTCACTCAACAGGACCGAATCATCGGCAAATGCCATTGCTGTGATGCTGTTCCGTCCTCGATGGTGCCCTTTACTGCTCTCTTCCAATTTGCATAACAGGGGGTCCATCGCCAGGTTGAATAAAAGGGGTGACATCGGGTCACCCTGTTTCACTCCTACTCAGATCTGGATTTTATCTGTGTGTGTATTTCTTTTTATGGTGATACATGTACTGATGTCATTGTACATATCACTCACTAGTCCGATGATATGGGGATCCACACCTCTTTGCGGCAACACTTGTATGATGTGCTGGTGGCTTACGGTGTCAAAAGCCTTTGCAATGTCCACAAACACAACACCCAGTGGCCTGTAGTCTCTTTTGGCTGATCGAATTATATTTTGCAGGAGCTGTAAATTTTCAGAGCACCCTGCTGCTCTGATAAAGCCTCGTTGCCTCGGGTTGAGGGTGCAGGCCTTGCTCACTCTGGCTGTTACAATCCTTGAAAACAGCCTCAGCAAGATGGAACCAATCGTGATGGGTCTCCAGTTATTCACGTCCCTTAAACGGTCGGTGTCAGTTGACTTCGGGGTCAAAACGGTCCTGCACCCTCTAAGCATGTCAGGGATTTTACCAGATGTTAACCATAGGTTGAAGGCTTCAGCGGTCCGGGAGAAGCCGGGATCCATCTTCTTGATGTCCCCCAAGGCAATTCCATCTGGACCAGGGGCTGAGCCTTTGCTCATCTCCTGCATATTCTTTTCAATTTCTTTAGCCATAATCAGGTCTCTGAAGGCAGTGTTGTCAGCCTTCCCTTTAATTTGAAAGTCCTCGAGGCCTTTGAATTCACCAGAGGTTTCCCATCTGGTTTTAAAAACCGAATAGATTTCACTGGGTGGTATGTCACAAGACAAGCAAGCATTCTATATCGTCTAGCACAATTTTTGCTAGCTTCCCCCTATCTAGATGGAATAACCGTTGGAATCGAAGGTAATTACCTCTCTTTATCGCTCTGGTCTTCATCCACTTTAGAAATGGTCTTCTTGGTTGTTTCTCCTGGGCCCCTTTGTTGTTCTTATCTTGAGGTGCTGTTCTCAGCTGGCTTATCAGTTCAAGGCATCCAAAGCAGTCCTGCGCTGTTTCATTAACCATTGTTTGCATTTCCTGGCCTTCCAGTAACTGTTTGAATGCCCGGGCGTAGGTGTTAATTGCTCCAGTTGATAAGCGTTCCTCTAGTGCAAGGTGGCAATGGGCCTGCAGCCGCCCTTGTTCCATGGTCTCCTTCTGTCCCTTATCAGGGTGTTTCCTCGCCTTCCCTACTGTCCTCCCTGCAGCAGCTGGTTTTCCCGGTAGGTGACTCTTCCCAAGTCCATTGTTCATCTTATCTGCCTGGAATTGATGACTCATCTCAGGTTCCTTTCTCAGGTCCACAGCTGCTCTCCTGATGGGACGGCTCACCTCTGGTTCTTTGATGTCTCCAATTGTCGTTGTCCTGGGCAGCAGTCTCCTCTTATCGCTGATTTGTTTAGATGTCTTGGTTGTGATATGCTCCAGGATGAGTTTGTTGATGTTTTTGTTTCCCTCAAATTGCCTTTCCAGTCTTATCAGCAGTTCCTCTTCCTCTTTTTTCCAGCGCCTTTTGTGGGCTCCACGGGCAGATGTTTCTTTCGGATGGGAAGCAACGATCCTCTCCTGATTTCTTATCTGTGGGTGCGCCAATCTTTTGTGTTGTCCAAGGCGGAATTTTTGTTTTGAAGTCCCTTCCGCATACCTCACATATCCACTCCCCAGCCGGAGCCGGTTCAGCTTCAGGACCCCTGCATTTAGCAAAGTGACAAATAACACTATGAGAGTTAGCATTCTCTTTCCCACATTTAACACACCTGAAACAAACCCTTTTTCCCGTGCAACCCTCTAAGATGTTCAATCAGGTTTGACACAGAATTAAACCGGGTATTACAACAAGGACAAGGTGGATTTTTATCAGGAACAGTCACCACTACGATGTCTTCCAGTGCCTGTTCCCCGTGTTTTCCCGGCGCTGGAGGCAGTGTCTCGGGCGTGTCGTCATCCACCTTCTCGCCACTTCCCTCCTGAACTTCACTCTGTTCATTACTAAGCAAGATGTTAGAGTTCAAATTCCCTCCCGTATTCGTTTCGGTTATGCACTCATATACCTCAGGCAACCCATTCAAACCTTCCCATTTACCAGAAAAATGAACGCCTTCATGCACATGCACATGAGATCTATAGAACTCTAAGTTCACCAGCACATCCAATTCATTTTCTGCCAAATTGGGGGGTCTCTTTGATGGTACAAATTGGGTGGCCAGGTCTACCTGGTCATTTTTGGATGATAGGTCTACTCGGTGCCCCGGAGAAAGGGACACCAGGTCTACCCCATCAATTTTGGGTAACAGGTCTACCCGGTGTCTGGGAAAAAGGGACACCAGGTCTACCCCCTGGGACTTAGACAAGGTGACCGGGAAATCCCGGGACAACAGGTCTACCCAGTCGTGGTAGGAAGTCTGAATGCCTACCGAAACCCTGGACAGGCGTAACGGAGGACCCAGACACCCCCCCCCCCCCCCCCAAAATCCAAGCCAGATCTTATAACCATAATTTGGGGACCACTTTACTGTGAGAACGGAGTGGGTGGTCAGTCCACTACCCGAACTCAGTGCCCCTGTTGAAACCGGGGGGCCAGGTTTCAGACAAGAAGCCACGCGGTTTTTGTCAAGAAATTTGAATCACCAAATTTAGGCAAGAGCTTGTTGGACTGGTGAGCCCCAACAGCTCCTTACCTGGGGCAGAGATCGACTTAGTCACCCTACGCAGGGCTACCAGCGGGACCACGAGGAGGTGTGATCTCTGCAGCGATGCCCAGTTTGTAACTATACTCTCCAAGCCGGTAAATTGGTCCAAATCTGATGGTAATTGACGCGTTATGAAATAATAAGTCCCGTCTCTACTTACTGTCCACGTCCTTCTGGCTTGTGATACCTGGCTTGTGGCTGCCCCGCGCCCCAGCACCCGTCGAAGTTTATTGAATCGAATGTACAGTGGAAATAAATAAAACAACAATATGTACAAAAATAAACAACATTACAATATAGTGCAAGTCCTGGATTTGCTGGCAAATATGTGGACGATGTCCACAGACGACATGAGTGCTATGGACGACAAGGACCGGGCAGTCTTTTCTCGATCCGATTTGGAGAGTCCAAGGGCTTTCAAAAGTTCAAAGTTCCCTTGGTACCATTTCCCCCGAGCTCCGAGGGGAAAGCCCATAAAAACAATGTCTTTCGCATTGGTGATCTTTTGTATCTCTTTGGTCAGGTGTTTGTACTTGTCCACTTTCTCCGTGGCCGCCATCTCCAATGAGGTCTCGTCCGATTCGTATCGCACGGTCACATCCACGACGTACGCTCGGTTGTCTTTCACAAATATCAGGTCCGGTTTATAAAGTTCTTTGTTGGAGTCCCTGATGTGTGGTTCTTTATATACTATCCAGTCCTTCCCTATTGCTTTCTCCGACAACACTTGACAAATATAGTTGTGCCTCTTGATTCTCGCGTCCTGAGTTATGGGGCAATTGCCAATAATATGTGCGCACGTTTCGTTGGCCGCGTCGCAGTGTCTGCACGTTCTGATGTATTTATCCTGCCTACCCCTGGGTAAAAATTCCCTAGTTGGATATACGTTGGCCCTCAGCTGTACAGCAGTAAGGAGTTTCCTGTGAGGTATATTCCTATAGTGTTGCAGCCAATTGTTACTTATTTGGTCCCCCTTGAAATTCCCTATTCCCCGTCCCTGAGATATCAAAGTGGTCCATTTTTCAAATTCTATCTTTCTCCAATTGCACGGCTTGGGAAATTTGCTTTTCAGAGTCGGTGCTTCCCACTCAGAAGAAACCCCTACCTCCTGTAAATTAGGTGCCTCGATCGTAGGTCTAGCTTCCCAGATTGCAGGAACTTTCTCCCTATCTCCTCCAGCTTGAGTCCACAGTTTCTGGTACATTGCTTCCATCTTGTCCCTATGGAGAAATTGCTTCATGGTTTCGTCCGATGATTGGGCTATTCTGTGTAGTCTCCTAGCCTGTACGCTAGGAATCAGCTTTGCTAATTTAGTGATGCCCAGACCGCCATCCTTCGTGCTAGAGTATAGGATGGCATCGCAGGTACATGCAGGCAGGTGTAGCCAATCTTTAACTATTGTCCGAATCTTCTGATCCAATGTCTCCAGGAAA
This sequence comes from Phylloscopus trochilus trochilus, assembly GCA_016584745.2. Classification (NCBI taxonomy): domain Eukaryota; kingdom Metazoa; phylum Chordata; class Aves; order Passeriformes; family Phylloscopidae; genus Phylloscopus; species Phylloscopus trochilus. Next base: position 663,939 of record WQNJ02000075.1, on the reverse strand, counting down.
CTAACTTTCAAGTCCGAATGGTCAGCCACGTATGTCAACCGAGGGATGGTGTATGTTTTGAGGAGTTCAATTTTCTGCAGCGGTTTGAGTGGAACTCTATCGATTTGCTCGAGCCATGAGTTGAGTTTCGTAGAGAGGTCTGATTTTGCCAATCCAGTCCATGGGTCTATCTGCAGGCCCAGGTATTTCTCGGACTCACCGGGAAGAATCATGTTCAGGGGAGTGCCGTTTATAGTCCAAGCAGCACAGTCGTTGACCGTGTACGAGTCCTTCGTCGGCTTGATGTAAAAGCCGTGGCACTTCTCTCCCTGCGTTTTGAGGCCGGTGAGATCGCAGAAGGCCTCCAATATCTTGATGTTGCTCTTCATGTCCTCCCAGGAGTCACTCAGTAGGACCAGATCGTCAGCAAACGCCATGGCTGTGATGCAATTTGTGCCGCGGTGGTGTCCCCTGCCGTTCGTTTCCAATTCGCACAGCAGGGGGTCCATTGCCAGATTGAATAGAAGGGGAGACATCGGGTCGCCCTGTTTAACTCCAACTCGGATCTGGATGCGATCCGTACGTGCTTTCTTCGTGGTGATAGAAGTATGAATGTTTTCATACATATCACTCACCAGGCCGATGATGTGAGGATCCACTCCCCTCCGCTGCAGAACGTGTAGAATGTGCTTGTGGCTTACTGTGTCAAAAGCCTTTGCGATGTCCACAAATACGACACCCAGGGGCCTGTGTTCCCTTTTTGCTGACCAAATTATGGATTGCAGGAGTTGCAGGTTTTCTGAGCATCCGGCTGCTTGAATGAAGCCCTTCTGTCTTGGGTTGAGGGGGCATGCCTTGCTTAGTCTGGCTGTTAAAATCCTGGAAAATAATCTAAGCAAGGTGGATCCGATTGTAATTGGTCTCCAATTGTTAATGTCCTTTAAGCGTTCTGGTTTTGTTGATTTTGGAATTAAGACAGTCCTGCATTCCCTCACCCCATCCGGAATTTTGCCTGCAGCCAACCAAAGGTTGAAAATCTCTGTGGTCCTGGAGAGCTTAGGATCCATTTTTTGAATGTCTCTCAGAGTAATTCCATCTGGACCAGGAGCCAAGCCTTTGCTCATTTCTTGCATGTTCTTTTCTATTTCCTTAGCTGTAATTAAATCCCTGAATGCACTATTGTCCGCCTTTTCAGTAAATTTAAAGTCCCCAAGACTGGTAAATTTGCCTGCTGTTTCCCACCTGGCCTTAAAAACGGAATAAATTTCACTGGGTGGGATATCGCACGTCAAACATTCGATATTGTCCAAAACAATCTTGGCTAATTTTCCCCTATCAAGATGGAAAAGACGTTGGAAGCGAAGATAGCTACCTCTTTTGATGGCTCTCTTTTTCATCCACTTCTGGGGAGGTCTCCCTGGCTTTTTATCTTTCTTATCTCGATTCATTTTGTTCACCTGGCTTTTTGAATCAATGCCCCCAAAACAATCCAGTATTGACTGATTGATCGTTGCCTGTATCTCTCGTTTCCCTAACAACCCTTTGAATGCCTCTGGAAAGGTATTGATCCTCCCATCTGATAACCAGGCTCCGATGACTTCTTGATAGTGAGCTTGTAATTGTCCCTCCTTCTCCCGGCTGGGGGTGCCCTGTCCGTCACTGTCCTTATCAGGGAGGTGACTCGAGCCCTCTATTGTTTCTACCCCGGCAGTCACTCCTCTATTCAAACAACCCCTTCTAGTGCTGATGGCTACCTGCTGGCCGTTGGCCTTATCAGTAGGGTGATCAATACTCTTTTTTGTTTTCTTTCCTGCAGCTGCTCTCCTGGTCACTGGGCCCCTCCCACTGCTACTGGCCTCCTGCTGATCGTTGGCCTTATCAGGAAACTGGCTTATCTCTTCTTTTGTTTCCCCCCGGGCAGCTGCTCTCCTGGTCAGGGGACCCCTCCCAGCTCCATTGTCCTCAGCAGCATCCTCATTTTGGTGATTCATCTCAGCTCCCTTCCTTATCTCTGCAGCTGCTCTCCTGGTCCGATGACTTGGCCCAGGTTCACATTCTGCCTCCACTACCATTAGTTTTTTGGAGAGCAGTCTCCTTTTTTCACTAATTTGTTTAGCTGTTTTGGTTGTAATATGTTCCGCAATTAATTTATTAATATTTGCATGCCCCTCGAACTGAGCTATTAATTCTATTAATAATTTTTCCTCTTCTTCAGTCCAACATTTTTTATGAGCTCCTCGTTTAGAATTTTCTTTTGGGTGGGAAGCAGCGACCCTTTCCTGATTTCTAACAGCTGGGTGTGCCAATCTTTTATGTTGTCCCAAGCCAATTTTAGTATTAAAATCTCGTCCACATACCTCACAGGACCATTCCCCGGCTGGCGCAGATGTTACCTCTTTACCCTTGCATTTAGGAAAATGACAAATAATGCTATGGTAATTAGTATTCTCTTTCTCACATTTAGAACACCGAAAGCAAACCTCCCTCCTCCTGTGAACCTCCCGCAAATGCTCAATCAAACCCAATACCCCGCTCGCTCGAATACCACAGCAGGGACATGAAGGATTTTTATCCGGCACAATTACTGTGATGGGGCTCTCCGACGACTGTTCCAAGTTGATTACAGGCAGAGTTGGAGATGCTGCCACGGAGGTTGTCTCTGGTTCAGGGGGCGATGGTTCTGGTGTGACCTCCTCACTGCTCCCCTCCCCTTCCCCGACCAAAACTGCTTCACAGTCTCTTGGGGGGCAGATTTTCTCCCCTTCAGGTTGAAACGGAGTCGGCTGTTCGTACACCTCAGGCAGCCCACTCAAACTCTCCTGGTTAGCAGAAAATTGAACAAGGTTAAAACTACTAGCGGACAAATCTGTTCTGTAAAACTCCCAGTCCAAAACCAAACAAGCCAATTCACTTTCTGTTAAGTCCGGGGTGTTAAGGGGTACATTTAGAGGCATCTGACTCCCATGGCCCATAGCTAGTAATTCTGTCTGATGTCTGGATAGTAAGGACACCGGGACCACCTTACACAGTGCAGACCTGGTAGCTGTACCACAGAACCTCTGTGCCCAGTCTGCCCAGTCTGACATAGATGTTTGAGTTCCAGTTGAAACCCTGAACAGGCGCATTTGTGTCCCCAAAAATGGAGTGGACATATTTACGTTTAAAGGGTCAGGTTTTGACATGTCCGGAAAATATTAGTCTTAGCAAGGTGGGAGGGTGAAGCAGGAGTAGTAGTGGCCCTCCCTGCCAAACTACCAAACTTTGCCCTCTAAAAACCCAGGGGCCAGGTAGGGACAGTGGGAATCTCGTTCATCCATTCATGCGCGTCACTAATTAGATGACGAGGCATTTGGCTATTTTTCGAACACATATAAATAATATATGTTCCTTTTCCGGGTTAAGTAAAGGTGGCCCGTCCACCTTGGACAAATTAGGTAATTTAGTCCAGTCCGGTTGGTAATTGACGCGTTATGAAAAAAGATACCTGTCCCTACTTACTATGAGCCACCTACCTGGCTTGTGGCTGCCCTACGCCCTAGCTACTGTCTTTTTATTGAAAAATTTTTAAATTTTTAAAAACATACAAAAGCAATACAAAGAAATGCAAAAATACAAAACAATAAGCAAGAGAGAAATTGCAAAAAAAAAGAGAAAAACATAAATAAACTACTCCTAATTACAAACTAATTTCCTAGCCCTACTGGCAAACATATGTACAATATCCACAGACGAAAGGAGCGCCGTCGTGGATAGAGTCCTTGCAATTTTCTCCTGCCTCGACTTGGAGAGGCCAAGAGCTGTAAACAGTTCAAAGTTCTTTGGGTACCATTTCCCCCGCGCTCCAAGGGGAAAGCCCATAAAGTCCACGTCCTTAACGTTAGTGAGGCTCCGTACCTCAGTCTCTAGATGTTTGTACTTGTCAACTTTCTCACTAGCAGCGTCTTCAAGCGATGTTTTGGCTGATTCATAGCGGACTGTCACGTCTACTACAATTGCACGGGTATCCTTTACAAAAATCAAGTCAGGCTTACAAAGTTCTTTGTTGGTATCCCTTATATGCGGTTCTTTGAACACTACCCAGTCCTTCTTTTTCGCCTCCTCAAGAAGCACTTCGCAGATGTGATTGTGCCTCTTGATCCGGGCGTCCTGCGTTACTGGGCAGTTGCCGATGATGTGGGCGCAGCTTTCAGTGTCCGCATCACAGTGCCTGCATGATTTGCTGTATTTATCAGGCCTCCCCCTAGCCAAGAATTCTCTTGTGGGGTAGACATTGGCCCTGAGTTGTAGTGCTGTAAGGAGCTTCCTGTGAGGTATGGATCGATAATGTTGTAGCCAATTGTTACTGATTTTATCGCCTTCAAAATTTATGATGCCCCGGCCCTGGGACGCTAATTTAGTCCAATTTTTGAATTCATTTTTTCTCCAATTACAAGGTTTTGGAAATTTGGTTTTCAGGATCGGTGCTTCCCACTCCGAGGATGTGCCTGCACTGTTAGATGGATTACTCACCGGTGGTGCTTCCCAAATTGAAGGGATTTTCTCCCTGTCCCCTCCAGCTTGGACCCACAGTTTCTCATGCAATTGTTCCATTCGATCTTTCTCCAGGAACATTTTCATCGTTTCGTCCGAAGACTGAGCAATACGGTGCAGTCTCCGGGCCTGCACGCTGGGGATTAGTCCCGCCAATTTGGTGATACCTAAACCACCGTCCCTCGTGCTCGAGTACAGGATGGCATCGCACGTGCACGAGGGTAAGTGCAGCCAGTCCTTGACCGTTGTCCGAATTTTCTGGTCAAGGCTTTCCAGGAACCCAGCTTTCAGCTCTGAATGGTCGGCCAGATACGTCAGTCGCGGGATGGTGTACGTTTTGAGGATGTCAACTTTCTGCAGAGGTTTAAGTGGGGCCTGATTAATTCGTTGGAGCCAATAGTCCAGTTTCGTGGAGAGATTGGATTTTGCAAACCCAGTCCAGGGGTCAATCTGCAGGCCCAGGTATTTCTCAAATTCGCCGGGGTTGATCATGTTCAGGGGTGTGCCGTAGATGGTCCATGCAGCGCAGTCATTAACAGTGTAAGAGTCCTTAGTCGGCTTGATGTAGAAGCCGTGGCACTTTACTCCCTGTGTTTTGAGACCGGTGAGATTGCAGAAGGTCTCTAATATCTTGATGTTCGTTTTCATATTTTCCCACGAGTCGCTCAGCAACACCAAGTCGTCAGCGAATGCCATCGTCGTGATGCTGTTCCCGTCTCGATGGTACCCTTTGCCGCATTCTTCCAGCTTACACAACAGGGGGTCCATAGCCAGATTAAATAAAAGGGGTGACATTGGGTCACCCTGTTTTACTCCAACCCGGAAATGGATTTTGTCCGTGTGTGTGTTTTTATTCACGGTGATATGTGTACTGATGTCTTTGTACATATCACTCACCAGTCCAATGATGTGGGGATCCACTCCTCTTCGCTGCAAAGCGTGTATGATGTGTAGGTGGCTTACGGTGTCAAAAGCCTTGGCAAAGTCCACGAATACAACACCCAGTTGCCTGTGTTCTTTTTTAGCAGTCCGAATTATAGAGTGCAGGAGTTTCAGGTTCTCAGAGCATCCCGGTGCTCTGATGAATCCTCTTTGCCTTGGGTTGAGGGGGCAGGCCTTGCTCAGCCTAGCTGTTACAATCCTTGAAAACAGTCTCAGCAAGATGGAACCAATCGTGATTGGTCTCCAGTTGTTGGTGTCTTTCAGACGTTCTGAGTCTGTTGATTTAGGAAGCAGAGTGGTCCTGCAGCCCCTCACCATGTCCGGGATTTTCCCAGATGTTAACCACAAATTGAAGATCTCGGCCGTCAGGGAAAACTCGGGATCCATCTTTATGATGTCCCCAAGAGTAATCCCGTCCGGGCCGGGGGCCGAGCCCTTGCTCATCTCCTGCACATTCTTTTCAATTTCTTTAGCCGTAATTAAGTCCTTGAAAGCACTATTGTCGGCTTTCCTGTTAATTTGAAATTCCCCAAGGCACTTAAAGTTCCCAGGTGTTTCCCATCTGTCCTTAAAAACCGAATAAATGTCTCTGGGTGGAATATCACAGGACAATGCCTCGATATCATCTAAAATAATCCTTGCAAGTTTCCCCCTGTCCAGATGGAATAATCGCTGGAAGGGAAGGTAATCACCCTTCTTAATCGCTCTGTCCTTCATCCACTTTTGAAAAGGTCTCTTTGGTCGTTTCTCCCGGGCCCCTTTGTTATTCTTGTCTCGGGTTGCTGTTCTTATCTGGCTTATCGATTCCAAGCATCCGAAGCAGTCCTGCGCTGTCTTATTGATGGTTAATTGCATCTCCTGGCCCTCCATAAGCTGCTTGAACGCGTGGGGGAAGGTGTTAATTGTCCCAGCTGATAGCCGTTCCCTGAGAGTCTGGCGATAATGGGCCTGCAGTTGCCCCGCCCCCTGGTGCTCGATGGCTCCCCTCCGCCCGTTACCCTTATCTGGGCGCTGGCTTATCTCGTCCCTTGTTTTCTTACCGGCAGCTGGCTTTCCTGGTAGGTGGCTCTTCCCAGGTCCATTGTCCTCAGTTACAGCCTGATCATGATGACTCATCTCAGGTTCCTTTCTTAGGCCCGCAGCTGCTCTCCTGGTGCGAGTACACATAGCAGGTTCCTCCTCCACCTCCTTATCTGATTTTCTGGGCAGCAATCTCCTTTTATCACTTATCTGCTTATTAGTTTTAGTCGTTATGTGCTCTGCAATGAGTTTGTTGATGTTTCTATGGCCCGCGAACTGCGCTTCTAATTTTATCAGCATTTCTTCCTCTTCCTTTGTCCAGCACCTTTTGTGATCTCCTCGGTTGGATGTTTCTTTTGGGTGGGAAGCAACGATCCTTTCCTGATTCCTAATTAACGGGTGTGCGTGTCTTTTGTGTTGTCCCAGGCCAATCTTTGTTTTGAAATCTCTCCCACACACCTCACAGGTCCACTCTCCAGCTGGAGCCGCTTCAGTTTCTGGACCCCTGCATTTAGGGACGTGACAAATAACACTATGATAGTTAGGATTTTCTTTCCCACATTTAACACACCGAAAACAAATCCTCTTTTTCCCGTGTGACCCCCTAAGATGTTCAATAAGGCTCAACACAGAGTTTACCCGGGTACCACAACAAGGACAAGGTGGATTTTTGTCCGGAACAGTCACTGTCACCGTTTCCACGGGCGTCTGCTCCCTGGGTTCCCCAGGCTTTGGAGGCGATGTTTTCGGCGCGTCTCCGCTGTCCTTCTCCCTGCAAAACCTCTCCTCAAGTAAAAACATGTTATTGTCTCGCGGGGGACTAGGATGTGAATTGTCTCCCGCACACGGTAGTGGTGCTAGATGTTCATACACCTCAGGTAGCCCGCTCAATCCCTCCCAAACAGCAGAAAAATGAATCCCCTCATCCCCATGCAAATCTGATCTGTAAAACTCTAAGCTCGCCAGACTAGCCAATTCATTTTCTGCCGAATCGGGGGACAATTTGGATGGTAAATTTTGAGCGGCCAGGTCTACCCAGTCATTTTTGGAGAACAGGTCAACCCGGCGTCTAGACACCAGGTCAACCCACTGGGACTTAGACCTGGAACCCGGAAAATTCCGGGACAACAAGTCTACCCAGTCCCCAGGAGAGGTCTGGCAGCCGACCGATACGCGGACCAAGCGTACCGGCGGTCTGGACCAGACCCCCCCCCCCCCCCAAATCACAGCCAGATCTGTCCAAATCGGGGATCCCACCGCCGTGTTCGGTGGGACGGTAGTGGGTGGTCAGTCCACTTACCTGAGACATCGGAACCGGGGGGCCAGGTTCCGACAGTGCCTCCGCAGAAACCCGGGGGCCGGGTTTTAGGCAAGAAGCCGCGCGGCTTTTTACCGTGAAATTTGTGTCGCCGATTTTAGGCAGGAGTTCGTCGGGCTGGCGATTCCCGACGGCTCCGATCCTGGGGCATCGATCGTCTTGGTCACCCTTTACCGGGCGTCCGGCGGTACCACGAGGAGGTGCGATCTCTGCAGCTTTGCCCAGTTTGTAACTATACTCTCCAAGCCGCCTTAAGAGAGTCATAGTTACTCCCGCCGTTTACCCGCGCTTCATTGAATTTCTTCACTTTGACATTCAGAGCACTGGGCAGAAATCACATCGCGTCAACACCCGCCTCGGGCCTTCGCGATGCTTTGTTTAAATTTATATTTTGTAATTAATTTGTCCCTGCTGACACCCCAGGGAGAGAACAGGACATGCCTAAGCTACGGACAAAAAGGTATGTTTAATAAATATTTGAAAAAGGTACCTTTAAATACAGGCAGCTTATAAGTCATAAAGAAATGTCTTATGCAAAACAGAGGCCTGATTGGGTTTAGTAAGCTCCGCAGAGTCTGGTATTGATGGTTCTTTGTGTTTTAGGTAAGAGCTGGCAACAACACCAGCTTTAAGTGTTCCAAGGTGGGGCAGAAGCCTCAGCAGAGCCGTAGATCTAGCTATTGTCGTTGTTCAAGAGCAATTGAGGCTCCAGTTTGGTTGTGGTTTAAAAGCGGCTCAGGGACTGTGGTTTGTGAATTCTGGGTCACGGGCGGTCCCAGACCGAGTCGCGGGAAACAGAGATTGGAATCCGGCACATCGGCTGCAATCGTATGTTCAAGCAGTAAAATTATTGGTGTGCCCTATGTGTTGTGGTCTCTGTGGATTTGCATTATAAGCGTCTTGATTTGTGTGCTTTTAGTGCGTGTCAGTAATGTGCAGCAAGTGTTTGGGGTTTGTGCCTCTTTAAAGCTGTGAAAGAATTTTAAAACCCATGCCTGATCAGCGGAGGGGTATCTGTGTGTTTGAGAAAGTGGCAGGATTTGGAGTATTTGTACCGTGTTTGCAGTGTGTGCCAGGAGGAGTGCTGTGTGTGAGTTTTGTTCGTGTGCCTGGAAGCGGAATTTTAACCAGTGTACTGTTAAATGAAAACAGCTGTGGATAAATAAGCTGTTTATTTTGTGTATAAAACGACGAGTCGTGTAGAAGGTTTGAAATTACGCCCGGTTGAAGGATTCAGGGTTTTGTAGTTCCAGTTTTGTTTTGTTTTCCAGCCCGCTGCGACCCTCCCCAAAAGTTCTGATTGTAGAGGGGGGAGGGGGGGGGGGCTTGTCTCTACTGTAGAGAAACACACTTAATTGTTTGTGAGATCTTGAGATTGCCAGTGTGTGAAGTAGTACTTTAATGAAGAACCGGTGATCTCTAGTCACAAGGAGAGTGCCGGGACAGTGTGGGGCCGGGGTGGCCCCACTTCCATCTTGCAGAAGGATCTGTGCTGTATCCCCATTTGAATTCTTTTGACGTGCAACATTTTATTAAAACCTTTAGTTGAGTGTGTTTGGGGTTGTTAATATCTGGCCGAGACCCAGTTAGCATTTTCCTCTCTAGTGGTGTGTGTAGACGCTGGGTTGTTTTAGTGGTTTAGAAAAAAGTATATGCCCAGGAGAAGAAGGCATAGGGAAGCCAGTGGAAATCTTTAGAGTAGAACAAGAGTACCCAGTATATTGTTGTACCAGAGGAATTTTAAAGATGAAAGCAGGTGAAAGTCAGGGGATTCCTGAAAGCAGTCCTCTGGGATGTATTTTAACACATTAGAAAGAACTGGTGAGTTACGGTGGTACAAAAACCAAGAGAGAGCTGGTTAAGTGGTGGCCTCTATATAAGCTTGATGAAAATGTAAGTGGCCCAGTAAGTGGTACACTGGACTATCAGACATTATTGTGGAATGAGGCCACCATCTGATCCTTTAGTACTGGCCCTTGAAAAAGACAATAAAGTCACTAAAGTGTAGTACCTGCTCAATAAATCAGAGGTGCACACATCTCAATAAGGTGTACCAAGCAGAGGCTCTGGAACAAGAGACAGAAGACATAAGGTTCCCTTTTCCTCGATTATTTTTGAGATTTGGGAAAAGAGTGCTAAGGGCTATTGAAATGACCCAACAGGGGTTGCTAAGAAGATAAAGTTTATGATTAAAGAAGATAGTAAAGAGAAGATGTTAAAGAAGTGTTCCCCTTCAAGACCCAGGTTGGGATCCTAATAATGATGGACTGAGACAGTTAAAGAGATACCAAGAATTGATTGTAAAAAGGCCTGGAAAGAGCAGTCCCCAAACCAGCCAGCCTTACATGCTATCAAACAGGGCCCCTTAGAACAGGCCCCCCTTCTGAATTTCCAGATCACCTGCGAGACACAATGCGCCGACACACCCCCCTGCCTCCTGGATCTGATGAAGAGATGCAGCAAGTAATAAATTTATTTTTAGGACAGTCTACAGGAGACATAAAGTGGAAACTCCGGAAGATCCGGGGTCCAAACAGCCGGAATTTAGAAGCTTTACTGGATGAAGCCTGGAGAGTTTGTTTGTTTTGGTTTGGTTTGTTGTTTATTTTTTTGTAATGTTATAGTAAAGGGGGCAACTGGTCAATCTGAAAGAGCTTATTTTATGAACCACTAAAGTATAAATTGGGGAAACAGTGGGGAATTCATCAATTTTTATGTATGCCTAATGCTCCATCTGCATTTTTTGCCAGGGATCTGCTGGAGCAAGAATAATATTCAAAAATGGGGAAATTAGTTTGGAGGTAAAAGACTGACAATATGTAGAACTGTTAAGTTTAATGCTAATAACCAAAGAAATTGAAGTTGCAAATGAAAAAGAAAACTTTAAGAAAATAATGGATCAAGTATTTCCTGAGGTATAGGCTTCTGATATACCAAGAATGCATTACCAGTACAAATTAAGCTCAAAGAAAGAAGACAGTCAGTAAGGGTTAAACAATACCCCCTAAAGAAAGAAGATAGAGAAAGGATTAGTCCAATTATTGAAAACTTTTTGAAGACAGGACTACTGAGGGAGTGTCAGTCTGATTTCAACACTCCTATTTTGCCAGGGAAAAGGCCTGACGGGTCATACAGGTGGGTACAAGATGTAAGGGCTGTTAATAAAGTAAATGAGGACTTGTATCCAGTAGTTGCCAATCTCTACACCCTGTTAACTCGTTTAACACCTGAATTAACCCAGTTTACTGTTTTAGATCTAGAAGATGCATTCTTTTGCCTATCTATCCATGAAGCCAGCCAAGAAATTTTTTAAAACTCAGCTCACAGGGTGCGTATTATATATGAAGGGCAGCTTTAAGAAAATTTGGAATCCTGGGAACCTCCTCCAAGAGAAGAATAGCTCCTCTAGTATGTGGATGACCTCTTAATAGTCACCCAGACCCAGAAACATGCATGGATTGGACGGTAAGCCTGCTAAACTTTCTGGGCCTGCAAGAGTATTCCAAAAGAAAGTTCAGATGGTAGAACAGACAGTCATTTACCTGGGCTATGAAGTGAGTGCTGGACAAAAATTTAAGGCAAGATCGCAAGGAGGCAATATGCCAGACCCCAAAGCCTCAGACAGTGAAAGAACTAAGAACCTTTCTAGGCATGACAGGGTGGTGCAGACTGTGGAGTTAAGCAACTCAAGCCTTTGACCAGCTGAAGAGGGCCCTCATGTCAGCACCAGCCCTGGGACTTCCAGATGTGAGTAAGCTGTTCTTTTTGTTTTCTCATGAGAAGCAAAGAATTGCTTTAGGAATAGCAGCACAAAATCTTGGCCCATACCAAAGGGCACTGGCCTCCCTCTCCAAACAGCTGGATACAGCAGCTAAGGAGTGGCCACGGTGTCTCAGAGCTGTTGCAGCAGTGGCAGTGAACATCCAAGAGACATGTAAGTTCACCCTGGGCCAGAAAATGACTGTGCTAGTGTCCCACACAGTGTCTACAGTTCTAGAAGTGAAAGAGAGGCATTGGCTCTCCCCACAGAGATTCCTGAAGTACCAGGTTGTACTGGTAGAACAAGATGATGTTGAGATTGTGGTAACTAACATTGTGAACCCAGCTTCCTTCCTCAGCGGAAGTATGAGAGAACCTGTGATCCATGATTGCCTGGAGACCATCGAAGCCACCTACTCCAGCCGCCTGGATCTGAAGGATACCCCGCTTGAGGATGCTGAGACCTGGTTAACTGACAGGAGCAGCTCTGTCATCAGTGGAAAGAGGCATGCTGGGTATGCAGTTACCACAAGCAGAGAGGTAATAGAGTCTGGACCATTGCCAACAAATACCTCTGCACAGAAGGCTGAAATAATTGCCTTAATTCGAGCCCTAGAGCTGGCGGAAAGAAAGAAAATTAACATCTACACAGACTCATGGTATGCATTTGGTGTAGTTCATGCACACAGAGCCATTTGGAAAGAGAGAGGACTGTTGAACTCACAAGGGAAGAATATTAAGCATGCCCAAGAAATACTGAGACTATTGGATGCAGTACAATTACCTGAAGAGGTGGCCATCATGCACATCAAAACGCACCAAAAAGTGAGCTCTGAATTGGAGGAAGAGAATATGCTGGCAAATAGAGAGGCAAAAGAAGTAGCAGAAGGTGGGATACCTGATGAGACAATTGAGGCAGCATTGATTCCAGATAGAAAAATTTCTATTGAAGGTAAGCCATTATACAGTAAAAAAAGATAAGAAACTTATCAAGGTAGAGAAGGAAAGTTTTAACCAGGAGGGATGGGTTGTAACAGAAAAAGAGAAACCTGTAGTACCCTCCTATTTGTTGTAGTCATTAGTACAGAGAGAACATGAGAAAACACACTGGGGAATAGATGGCCTGTATAACCATTTGAAAGAAAGAATCATGGCCAAGAAATTGCAGGGCACAAGTAACTTGTCAGTGTAGCCTTTGCCTCCGAACTAACCCTAAAAATACCCCAAAGCCTGAAGTGAGACAAATTGAGAAAGGTTGTAGACCTGGGCAACAATGGCAAATTGAATTACAGAACTGCCCAGGAAAGGGGGGGTACCGTTACCTATTGGTATTAACTGATACCTTTTCAGGATGGCCAGAAGCCTTTCCTGCTAGGACAGCTAAAGCTCGAGAGGTGACTAAAGCACTGTTGCAAGAAATAATACCACAGTTTGGAGTTCCAGCCACCATATCCTCAGATAAGAGGCCACACTTTATTTCAAAATTGTACAGCAAATAAGTCACCACCTGAGAATAGACTGAGAATTAAACAACCAATTGTGAGGCTGGGGCAAGAAGCAAATTTGCCCTGGCCCCAAGCTCTTCCATTGGCATTATTGCAAATTCGGACAAAACCAAGGGCAAAAGAGAAGCTAAGCCCTTTTTGAAATAAGGCCATATGCAGTTCAAGAGGGAACAACATCCATTCAAGTAGGGGAAGAAACCCTACATAGATATATGTAGGCCCTAAATAAACAACTTAGAGAAATCGAGAAATATGTGGCTGGAGCTCAAAACAGAGAACTAGATAGCCCTGTACATGATGTACAACCTGGAGATTATGTGTACATTAAGTCTTTTGCAGAAAAGACCTTGGAACTGCATTGAGAAAGACCATTCCAGGTGCTCCTCACTACCTTCACTGCAATTAAGATCAAAGAACAGAAGGCCTGGATCCATCACTCCTGAGTGAAGAAAGCCCCAGAGGAAGTTTGGAAGGACACACCAAGCGATAACAAACTGAAGCTGAAGCTCACTCGGAACCCCAAAACAATAGACTAATAGTTATTATAGGCATTATGTAGAAAGTTGTACCTATTGTAGTATTCAATAAATTAATTGAAATAGTAAAAAGTAGATTAGAAGCAGCAGTTCAGTGAACAAAATAAAAAAAGGGGTGAATTGTAATAAATTACCATCAGTAATTGTTCACTAAACCATGCTACAGAGAAAACCTTGTTATCTCATCAAGACTATTCCTTCAGACATCCAGCAAAGTAAACAAAAGATAAGCAGAAGCTGAGCAACCAGTTTTTGCAGGGATGGCACCTCATTCTCACAACCACTGGGAAGACCCCCCCGCAACACCTCACAAACGCAAAAGAAACAGAAACGTGTCACAGGAAGCTGCAAAGTATAAAGAACAGAGACTTTTGGTGGTATGGTGCGAACTGTGGTGGGACAGGAGATCCCCCGGCCGCCCAGCGCTGTTTTGCTTACTGTTCCTTGCTTAATAAATTCCAATATTATTTTAATTGGGCTTGTGTCCAGTCAATTATTGGGACACACTTATAACAGGCTGCTAAGACGCGCCGTCACCTCACCGACCACCATCCCCGGAGGGACGCGGGTGCCCTCGCCCTTCACAAAGCCGGCACGCCAAGCCGGGCGGGAGCGGGACATGCTTGCAGCTTGCTCTCCACCACACAACCACCACTGCACCCAGTCCTGGCTGGGCGAGACGGGAACCCAGAGAGAGCCACGTGACCCGCCTACCTACCCACCCACTCAGCGACGGAGGCCGCGGCGGGGCGGCCGGCGAGCGGGCAGCCACTTTGAGGTTCGTCCCTTCACGGACCACAGAGGTCTTCAGCTCTTGGAGCACACCTGGGGGGGCCCGTGGAGCCTCGGCGCCAAGGCGAGGCGGCCAGGTCTACCCAGAGGTCGAAACACCAAGTCCCGCCGGAGCGGGGTAGACCTGTTCGCCCCGTGACCGCCCGCCGCCACAGCGCCCCGCCAACGTCTCCGGCTACGGCTGATGGCTGCGGCCGGCCCCGGGGCTGCCAAGACAAGGCATGCCGGTACCATCCCGGGACCGTGAGAAGCCCCGAGCCCCGTAGGGCCTCGGAGCCGGATGGCTCTAGCAGCCCTGTCCCGCCCGATCGACCCTCCTTCGAGACCACGACGTATTTTCCACAAACAGCTCCCCCCATGTTTTTGTTTTGTTTTGTTTGGGTTGGTTTTTTTGTGGGTTTTTTTGTGGGTTGTTTTTTTTCGGGTTTTTTTTTTTTTTTTTTTTAGGTTTTTTGGGGGTTTTTTTGAGGTTTTCGTTTTTATTTTATTTTTTTTAATTCCCACACCCCCCCGAAAGAATGACTCTACTACTTGCTTGGAAGAAGGATCTTTTCCAGGAAAAAATACTCCTGGCACACTTTATTTGCTTTCCGTTTGCTCCCCGTCCACTTCCAGCCGAGCTAATCGGCACCTTGTTCCCTTTAATCGGCCTGCTGACACACCGAACCGTGACGACGGTGTCGCCACGCCCGACCCCCCCCAAAAGAGAACCTTCGGGTGGACGGCGGGGAGGGGACGCCCGTCCAGGCGGCGGCGGTCCGGGGACCATGGCGCCGGCCCCGGGGCGCGTCTCGCCTCGTCCCGTCCGGCTCCGCGCCGCTCCGCCCCGCCCACCTACCCGCCCACCCAGCGACGGAGGCCGCGGCGGGGCGGCCGGCGAGCGGGCAGCCGCTTGGAGGTCGGTCCCTTCACGGTCCGCAGAAGGCTTCGGCTCTCGGAGCACGCCTGGGGGGCCGCGGGGCCTCGGCGCCAAGGCGCCCGGGGCCGGCACGAAGCCGCCGGCCGGCCCTCTGCCCGCGTTCACACAAGAGAGACAGACACAGTGACGCACACCCCCGCTCCACACACAGACGTCTCTCAGAGCGCCACACACACCCCAGCGCAGCCGCACACGTGTGCGCGCACACACATAACACGCGTGCTCCCCCCTGCCCGCTCACCCCGCCCGCGGCCCTGCCCTCCAGTCTGTCGCGGCCGCCGCGCGAGGCTTGGGGGCGCCCCGCCCTTTGGCATCAGCCTCCCCGGCCCCGCCTTCGGGCTTCTCCCGCCCCCGCCCAGCGAGGGTTGGGGGCGCCCGGCCCGCTAGCGCCTGCCTCCCCGGCACCGCCTCCGGGCTTCTTCTGCCCCCGCCCAGGCTGTCGGCGGCGGCAGGGCAAGGAGCAGGCCGAGGC
The DNA here is from genome assembly GCA_016584745.2 of Phylloscopus trochilus trochilus. NCBI lineage: Eukaryota > Metazoa > Chordata > Aves > Passeriformes > Phylloscopidae > Phylloscopus > Phylloscopus trochilus. The sequence continues at coordinate 648,167 of WQNJ02000075.1, read as the reverse complement.
CGAGGCGGCCAGGGTCTTCGGCGAGCAGGCCGAGAGAAGTCGGCCGCCTTCCACGTCCCGGCGTTCGCGGGGGGGTGGGGGAGGAGCAGGTGCGAGCAGCTGTGTGCGCAGCTGCGTATGAAGGCAGGAGGGCAGGCCAGCGGGCCGGCGGACCGGTCGGGGATAGCAGGTCTGCCCCAGGGTCTGAGCAGCAAGTCCGGCGGCGGCGGCGGCCAGGTCTACCCAGGGTCTAAGCAGCAGGTGTGGCGGCGGCGGCCAGGTCTACCCCAGGCTTGACCTGCCGGCACGAAGTGCGACCGCGGCGGCCAGGTCTACCCAGGGTCTGAGCAGCAGGACCGGCGGCGGCGGCCAGGTCTACCCAGGGTCTGAGCAGCCGGTCCGGCGGCGGCGGCCAGGTCTACCCAGGGTCTGAGCAGCCGGTCCGGCGGCGGCGGCCAGGTCTACCCAGGGTCTGAGCAGCCGGTCCGGCGGCGGCCAGGTCTACCCCAGGCTTTGACCAGCGGGTCCGGCGGCGGCGGCCAGGTCTACCCAGGGTCTGAGCAGCCGGTCCGGCGGCGGCCAGGTCTACCCCGGGCTTTGACCAGCGGGTCCGGCGGCGGCGGCCAGGTCTACCCAGGGTCTGAGCAGCAGGACCGGCGGCGGCGGCCAGGTCTACCCAGGGTCTCAG
>WQNJ02000075.1:625000-632500 GCA_016584745.2 Phylloscopus trochilus trochilus | reverse complement strand
CGAACCCGCGGAAAACGGTTCCCCTTCCAACGAGACAACGGCGAGACGGGGGACCCCGGCACCGCCAGGGAACCCCGACCGAGCGTGCGACAGAAAGCGCCACCGACCACGCCGCGGGGCCACCGGCTTTCGCCCGCCTCGCGGCGATCGGCTTTCCCTCCGGAAAAAAGCCGGGGGACGGCAAAAAAAAAAAAAGCACACAGCGCGCATCGCACGACCCCGTGCTAAGCCACGGGGGTCGCGGGCCAGGTGGGGGGGGGGAGAAAACGAGGCTCGCGCCTCTCTCTCGCTCGCTTTTCCTCTTCTCCCCCCTTTCTCCCAACCACATCTCGTTCTCCCTTCAAGCTCGCCTTCAACGGGGCCCGCGACCCTTCGGTCGGCGCTCGCTTCCACAGTGCCGCGGCTTAGGGCCACGAGAGAAAAAAATAAAAAATACAAGGGCCAGGCAAGGCAGCCCCCACTCTGCCCGCACGCCCAGAGAAAAAAAAAAAGCGGACCCGCTCGGAAGAACCCAAGCCCCACCGGCAACCACAGCAGCCGGGGCAGGCCAGACACCACGGGCCGCCCGCGGCAGAGCGGCTCGATCGCGCCGGTCACGACCGACGGAAGGGCGAGGCGCCGCCGCCTCGCCCGCCACATCTCCCCGGGGCTCTCTGTCGGGTTCGGGTCCGTCCGCACGCCAAGGCGAGCCGGCCACCGCGGCCGGCCGCCGGCCCGCGCCACATCCCGGCCCGCTACGCGGGTCCCCGGCTTAAGGCCGAGGAAGGGGGACGACTCGACAACGACACGCGGGGGGAAAAGAACGGGGTGCCGCCACCCCGCCCCACCCACACCGCTCTGATCGGGCGGCTCCCGTCACCGAGCCCCTCGAGCATCAACCGGGCCACAGGCCGAGGCAAGGCCGCGCGCCCCACGGGAGCGTCCCCGCAGCACTTCCGACACGGAACACCCCACGCTGGCCAACGAAAGTCGGGAGGAGCGGGGAACGGGGCGCCGCCACCTCGGCCGACCGGGCCCGTCCTCGGGGCTCTCGGGAAAGGCCGGGGAAAGCCTCAGCGGCAGTCTCTCGACGGGGCCCAGAGCCCCGGCCACGCACACCCTTCTCTCTCTCTTTCTCGCGGGCCGCCGGCCGCCTGCACCGGACGGACCCCGCGGAAAAAAAACACGCCCGGCAGAGCGGGCCCCGGCTTAAGGCCGAGCGCAAAGAAGGGCGAAGAGGCGCCGCCGCCTCACCGACCGCCGCGTCCCCGGAGGGACGCGGGGGCCCTCGCCCTTCGCGAAGCCGGCAGGCACGCCAAGCCGGGCCGGAGCGGGACGCGCTCGCGGCTTGCCCTCCACCACGCCACCACCACTGCACCCAGTCCTGGCTGGGCGAGACGGGAACCCGGGACAGAGCCACGCGACTCGTCCCGCGCGTGCCGCAGACGGCACGCGCTCTCGGACACAGGCACGGGGCCAGCCTGCGGGGATGCGGCCCGTCAGTCACGCTCCCGTAATACGGACAGACGAGTCCAAGGCTGCGGGGGCCCCCAAGAGAACGACTCGATGGCGACCGCGGCGGCGCACCGGCGCGCGCCGCCTCCTACGGTGACGTAACCGGAGGCGACCGACAACAGCGACCCCTCGGTGAACTTCCGGGAGAACCGGGGAGAACAGGTCTACCCAAGGCCCTGCCGAAATTTGCCTAAGTCCCGCCGGAGCGGGGTAGACCTGTTGGCCCCGTGACCGCCCGCCGCCACAGCGCCCCACCGGCGCCTGCGGCGGCGGAACGGCGGACTCCGCCGGCCCCGGAGCGGGGTAGACCTGTTGGCCCCGTGACCGCCCGCCGCCACAGCGCCCCACCGGCGCCTGCGGCGGCGGAACGGCGGACTCCGCCGGCCCCGGAGCGGGGTAGACCTGTTGGCCCCGTGACCGCCCGCCGCCACAGCGCCCCACCGGCGCCTGCGGCGGCGGAACGGCGGACTCCGCCGGCCCCGGAGCGGGGTAGACCTGTTCGCCCCGTGACTGACGCCTCCGGGTACGGCTAATGGCAGCGGCCGGCCCCGGGGCTGGCTAGACAAGGCATGCCGCTACCGTCCCGGGACCGGGAGAAGCCCAGAGCCCCGTAGGGCTTCGGAGCCGGATGGCTCTAGCAGCCCTGCCCCGCCCGATCGACCCTCTTTCGAGATCCAGAAGTATTTTAAACAAACAGCCCACCACTTTTTTTTTTTTTTTTTTTTTTTTTTTTTTTTTATGTTGTTGTTGCTGGGTTTCTTAGCCTCGCCGGCTCCGGCTGCGCTCCGCCCCGCCCCGCCCCGCCTACCTACCCACCCACCGACCCACCCACCCACTGACGGAGGCCGCGGCGGGGCGGCCGGCGAGTGGGCAGCCGCTCGGAGGTCGGTCCCTTCAGGGTCCGCAGAGGTCTTCGGCTCTCGGAGCACGCCTGGGGGGCCGCGGAGCCTCGGCGCCGAGGCGGGGCGGCCAGGTCTACCCAGGGCTGAAAGCGCCGGCGCTAAGTGCGGCCGCGGCGGCCAGGTCTACCCAGAGGTCGAAACACCAAGTCCCGCCGGAGCGGGGTAGACCTGTTGGCCCCGTGACCGCCCGCCGCCGCAGCGCCCCACCGGCGCCTGCCGCGGCGGAACGGCGGACTCCGCCGGCCCCGGAGCGGGGTAGACCTGTTCGCCCCATGACCGCCCGCCGCCGCAGCGCCCCGCCGACGTCTCCGGCTACGGCTGATGGCTGCGGCCGGCCCCGGGGCTGGCTAGACAAGGCATGGCGCTACCGTCCCGGGACCGGGAGAAGCCCCGAGCCCCGTAGGGCTTCGGAGCCGGATGGCTCTAGCAGCCCTGTCCCGCCCGATCGACCCTCTTTCGAGATCAGGAAGTATTTTAAACAAACAGCCCACCACTTTTTTTTTTTTTTTTTTTTTTTTTATGTTGTTGTTGCTGGGTTTCTGAGCCTCGCCGGCTCCGGCTCCGCTCCGCCCCGCCCCGCCCCGCTCCGCCTACCTACCCACCCACCTACCCATCCACCCACCCACCCACCCACCCACCCACTGACGGAGGCCGCGGCGGGGCGGCCGGCGAGCGGGCAGCCGCTCGGAGGTCGGTCCCTTCACGGTCCGCAGAGGTCTTCGGCTCTCGGAGCACGCCTGGGGGGCCGCGGAGCCTCGGCGCCGAGGCGGGGCGGCCAGGTCTACCCAGGGCTGAACGCGCCAGCGCTAAGTGCGGCCGCGGCGGCCAGGTCTACCCAGCGGTCGAAACACCAAGTCCCGCCGGAGCGGGGTAGACCTGTTCGCCCCGTGACCGCCCGCCGCCACAGCGCCCCGCCGACGTCTCCGGCTACGGCTGATGGCTGCGGCCGGCCCCGGGGCTGGCTAGACAAGGCATGCCGCTACCGTCCCGGGACCGTGAGAAGCCCCGAGCCCCGTAGGGCCTCGGAGCCGGATGGCTTCTAGCAGCCCTGTCCCGCCCGATCGACCCTCTTTCGAGACCACGACGTATTTTCAACAAACAGCTCCGCCCACCTTTTTTTTTTTTTTAGGTTTTTTTTTTTTTTTTTTTAGTTTTTTTTTTTTTGTGTGTGTGTGGGCTTTTTTTTGGGTTTTTTTTTTTTTTTTTGGGGCGGGGGGTTGCCCCCCTCTGAAAGAATGACTTTACTAATTGCTTGGAAGAAGGATCTTTTCCAGGAAAAAATACTCCTGGCACACTTTTCTTTGTTTTCCGTTTGCTCCCGGTCCACTTCCAGCCGAGCTAATCGGCACCTTGTTCCCTTCAATCGGCCTGCTGACACACCGAACCGTGGCGACGGTGTCGCCACGCCCGACCCCCCCCAAAAGAGAACCTTCGGGTGGACGGCGGGGAGGGGACGCCCGTCCAGGCGGCGGCGGTCCGGGGACCATGGCGCCGGCCCCGGGGCGCGCCTCGCCTCGTCCCGTCCGGCTCCGCGCCGCTCCGCCCCGCCCACCTACCCGCCCACCCAGCGACGGAGGCCGCGGCGGGGCGGCCGGCGAGCGGGCAGCCGCTCGGAGGTCGGTCCCTTCACGGTCCGCAGAAGGCTTCGGCTCTCGGAGCACGCCTGGGGGGCCGCGGAGCCTCGGCGCCGAGGCGGGGCGGCCAGGTCTACCCAGGGCTGAACGCGCCGGCGCTAAGTGCGGCCGCGGCGGCCAGGTCTACCCAGCGGTCGAAACACCAAGTCCCGCCGGAGCGGGGTAGACCTGTTTGCCCCGTGACCGCCCGCCGCCACAGCGCCCCGCCGACGTCTCCGGCTACGGCTGATGGCTGCGGCCGGCCCCGGGGCTGGCTAGACAAGGCATGCCGCTACCGTCCCGGGACCGTGAGAAGCCCCGAGCCCCGTAGGGCCACGGAGCCGGATGGCTTCTAGCAGCCCTGTCCCGCCCGATCGACCCTCCTTCGAGACCACGACGTATTTTCCACAAACAGCTCCCCCCATGTTTTTGTTTTGTTTTGTTTGGGTTGGTTTTTTTGTGGTTTTTTTTTTTTTTTTTTTTTTTTTAGGTTTTTTGGGGGTTATTTTGAGGTTTTCGTTTTTATTTTATTTTTTTTAATTCCCACACACACACACCCCCCCCCCCCCCGAAAGAATGACTCTACTACTTGCTTGGAAGAAGGATCTTTTCCAGGAAAAAATACTCCTGGCACACTTTATTTGTTTTCCGTTTGCTCCCCGTCCACTTCCAGCCGAGCTAATCGGCACCTTGTTCCCTTCAATCGGCCTGCTGACACACCGAACCGTGGCGACGGTGTCGCCACGCCCGACCCCCCCCAAAAGAGAACCTTCGGGTGGACGGCGGGGAGGGGACGCCCGTCCAGGCGGCAGCGGTCCGGGGACCATGGCGCCGGCCCCGGGGCGCGTCCCGCCTCGTCCCGTCCGGCTCCGCGCCGCTCCGCCCCGCCCACCTACCCGCCCACCCAGCGACGGAGGCCGCGGCGGGGCGGCGGGCGAGCGGGCAGCCGCTCGGAGGTCGGTCCCTTCACGGTCCGCAGAAGGCTTCGGCTCTCGGAGCACGCCTGGGGGGCCGCGGGGCCTCGGCGCCAAGGCGCCCGGGGCCGGCACGAAGCCGCCGGCCGGCCCTCTGCCCGCGTTCACACAAGAGAGACAGACACAGTGACGCACACCCCCGCTCCACACACGGACGTCTCTCAGAGCGCCACACACACCCCAGCGCAGCCGCACACGTGTGCGCGCACACACATAACACGCGTGCTCCCCCCTGCCCGCTCACCCCGCCCGCGGCCCTGCCCTCCAGTCTGTCGCGGCCGCCGCGCGAGGCTTGGGGGCGCCCCGCCCTTTGGCATCAGCCTCCCCGGCCCCGCCTTCGGGCTTCTCCCGCCCCCGCCCAGCGAGGGTTGGGGGCGCCCGGCCCGCTAGCGCCTGCCTCCCCGGCACCGCCTCCGGGCTTCTTCTGCCCCCGCCCAGGCTGTCGGCGGCGGCGGCGGCAGGGCAAGGAGCAGGCCGAGGCCGAGGCGGCCAGGGTCTTCGGCGAGCAGGCCGAGAGAAGTCGGCCGCCTTCCACGTCCCGGCGTTCGCGGGGGGGGGGAGGAGCAGGTGCGAGCAGCTGTGTGCGCAGCTGCGTATGAAGGCAGGCGGGCAGGCCAGCGGGCCGGCGGACCGGTCGGGGATAGCAGGTCTGCCCCAGGGTCTGAGCAGGAAGTCCGGCGGCGGCGGCGGCCAGGTCTACCCAGGGTCTAAGCAGCAGGTGTGGCGGCGGCGGCCAGGTCTACCCCAGGCTTGACCTGCCGGCACTAAGTGCGACCGCGGCGGCCAGGTCTACCCAGGGTCTGAGCAGCAGGACCGGCGGCGGCGGCCAGGTCTACCCAGGGTCTGAGCAGCCGGTCCGGCGGCGGCGGCCAGGTCTACCCAGGGTCTGAGCAGCCAGTCCGGCGGCGGCGGCCAGGTCTACCCAGGGTCTGAGCAGCCGGTCCGGCGGCGGCGGCCAGGTCTACCCAGGGTCTGAGCAGCCAGTCCGGCGGCGGCGGCCAGGTCTACCCAGGGTCTGAGCAGCCGGTCCGGCGGCGGCCAGGTCTACCCCAGGCTTTGACCAGCGGGTCCGGCGGCGGCGGCCAGGTCTACCCAGGGTCTGAGCAGCCGGTCCGGCGGCGGCGGCCAGGTCTACCCAGGGTCTAAGCACCGCGTCCGGCTGAGGCGGCCAGGTCGACCCAGGCTCTCGGCACCGGGACCTAAGTGTAGCCAAAGGCGGAGATCACGTCTACCCAGCGGCTTTGGCGACCGGGGGCGGAGGCCGAAGGAGAAGAGGTCTTCCTGCTTTCCCCTCGGCGGGCGACAGGGGGCGGACGAGACCACCCGGCCCACGCAGCACCCGCCAGGACGACAGGGGGCGCCGCGGGACGGGACGGGACGGGACGGTGACGGTGACGGGGCGCCGCGCGCGCTCCTCTCTGTAGCCCCCTGAGCGCCGGCCGGCCCCGCCCCGCCCCGCCCCGCCCCGCCCACCCACCCACCCACCCACCCGGCCGCCGGCCCCCCCGCCCACTGACAGAGGCCGCGGTGGGGCGGGCGGCGAGCGAGCAGCCGCTTTCAGGTCGGTCCCTTCACGGTCCGCAGAGGTCTTCGGCTCTCGGAGCGGGTCTGGCGGGCCGCGGGGCCTCGGCGCCAGGGCGCCCGGGGCCGGCACGAAGCTGCCGGCCGGCCCTCTGCCCGCGTTCACACAGAGAGAGTCAGACACAGTGACGCACACCCCCGCTCCACACACGGACGTCTCTCAGAGCGCCACGCACACCCGAGCACAGCCACACACGTGCGCATGCACACACATAACACGCGTGCTCCCGCCTGCCCGCTCACCCCGTCCCCTGCCCCTGCCCTCTAGTCTGTCGCGGCTGCCGCGCGAGGCTAGGGGGCGCCCCGTCCGCTAGCGCCAGCCTCCCCGGCACCGCCTCCGAGCTGCTTCTGCCCCTGCACGGGCTCTCAGCGGCGGCAGCCTGTCCGGCCAGGTCTACCGTGGGAAGTCTCTGCAGGCGGCCTGGCGGCGGCGGCGGCCAGTTCTACCCAGGGAAGTCTTTGCAGGCGGCCCGGCGGCGGCGGCGGCCAGGTCTTCCCAAGGCAGTCTTTGCAGCTCTTCCGGCGGCGGCCGCCGGGTGTACCCAGGGAAGTCTTTGCAGCCGGCGGCCGGGTGTACCCAGGGAAGTCATTGCAGCTTGCCTGGCGGCGGCGGCCAGGTCTACCCAGGAAAAGCCTTGCAGCCGGCGGCCAGATCTACCCAGGGAAGTGTCTGCAGATTGCCTGGAAGCGGTGGCCAGGTCTACCCAGGGAAGTGGCTGCAGATTGCCTGGAAGCGGCGGCCAGGTCTACCCAGGGAGGTCTTTGCAGGCGGCCCGGCGGCGGCGGCCAGGTCTACCCAGGGAAGTCTATGCAGATTGCCTGGAAGAGGCGGCCAGGTCTACCTAGGGTCTAAGCAAATCCGGCCCGGCGGCGGCCAGGTCTACCCCAGGCTTGACCTGCCGGCACTAAGTGCGGCCGTGGCGGCCAGGTCTACCC
>WQNJ02000075.1:615000-620000 GCA_016584745.2 Phylloscopus trochilus trochilus | reverse complement strand
TTGACCGTGTACGAGTCCTTCGTCGGCTTGATGTAAAAGCCGTGGCACTTCTCTCCCTGCGTTTTGAGGCCGGTGAGATCGCAGAAGGCCTCCAATATCTTGATGTTGCTCTTCATGTCCTCCCAGGAGTCACTCAGTAGGACCAGGTCGTCAGCAAACGCCATGGCTGTGATGCAATTTGTGCCGCGGTGGTGTCCCCTGCCGTTCGTTTCCAGTTCGCACAGCAGGGGGTCCATTGCCAGATTGAATAGAAGGGGAGACATCGGGTCGCCCTGTTTAACTCCAACTCGGATCTGGATGCGATCCGTACGTGCTTTCTTCGTGGTGATAGAAGTATGAATGTTTTCATACATATCACTCACCAGGCCGATGATGTGAGGATCCACTCCCCTCCGCTGCAGAACGTGTAGAATGTGCTTGTGGCTTACTGTGTCAAAAGCCTTTGCGATGTCCACAAATACGACACCCAGGGGCCTGTGTTCCCGTTTTGCTGACCAAATTATGGATTGCAGGAGTTGCAGGTTTTCTGAGCATCCGGCTGCTTGAATGAAGCCCTTCTGTCTTGGGTTGAGGGGGCATGCCTTGCTTAGTCTGGCTGTTAAAATCCTGGAAAATAATCTAAGCAAGGTGGATCCGATTGTAATTGGTCTCCAATTGTTAATGTCCTTTAAGCGTTCTGGTTTTGTTGATTTTGGAATTAAGACAGTCCTGCATTCCCTCACCCCATCCGGAATTTTGCCTGCAGCCAACCAAAGGTTGAAAATCTCTGTGGTCCTGGAGAGCTTAGGATCCATTTTTTGAATGTCTCTCAGAGTAATTCCATCTGGACCAGGAGCCGAGCCTTTGCTCATTTCTTGCATGTTCTTTTCTACTTCCTTAGCTGTAATTAAATCCCTGAATGCACTATTGTCCACCTTTTCAGTAAATTTAAAGTCCCCAAGACTGGTAAATTTGCCTGCTGTTTCCCACCTGGCCTTAAAAACGGAATAAATTTCACTGGGTGGGATATCGCACGTCAAACATTCGATATTGTCCAAAACAATCTTGGCTAATTTTCCCCTATCAAGATGGAAAAGACGTTGGAAGCGAAGATAGCTACCTCTTTTGATGGCTCTCTTTTTCATCCACTTCTGGGGAGGTCTCCCTGGCTTTTTATCTTTCTTATCTCGAGTCATTTTGTTCACCTGGCTTTTTGAATCAATGCCCCCAAAACAATCCAGTATTGACTGATTGATCGTTGCCTGTATCTCTCGTTTCCCTAACAACCCTTTGAATGCATCTGGAAAGGTATTGATCCTCCCATCTGATAACCAGGCTCCGATGACTTCTTGATAGTGATCTTGTAATTGTCCCTCCTTCTCCCGGCTGGGGGTGCCCTGTCCGTCACTGTCCTTATCAGGGAGGTGACTCGAGCCCTCTATTGTTTCTACCCCGGCAGTCACTCCTCTATTCAAACAACCCCTTCTAGTGCTGATGGCTACCTGCTGGCCGTTGGCCTTATCAGTAGGGTGATCAATACTCTTTTTTGTTTTCTTTCCTGCAGCTGCTCTCCTGGTCACTGGGCCCCTCCCACTGCTACTGGCCTCCTGCTGATCGTTGGCCTTATCAGGAAACTGGCTTATCTCTTCTTTTGTTTCCCCCCGGGCAGCTGCTCTCCTGGTCAGGGGACCCCTCCCAGCTCCATTGTCCTCAGCAGCATCCTCATTATGGTGATTCATCTCAGCTCCCTTCCTTATCTCTGCAGCTGCTCTCCTGGTCCGATGACTTGGCCCAGGTTCACATTCTGCCTCCACTACCATTAGTTTTTTGGAGAGCAGTCTCCTTTTTTCACTAATTTGTTTAGCTGTTTTGGTTGTAATATGTTCCGCAATTAATTTATTAATATTTGCATGCCCCTCGAACTGAGCTATTAATTCTATTAATAATTTTTCCTCTTCTTCAGTCCAACATTTTTTATGAGCTCCTCGTTTAGAATTTTCTTTTGGGTGGGAAGCAGCGACCCTTTCCTGATTTCTAACAGCTGGGTGTGCCAATCTTTTATGTTGTCCCAAGCCAATTTTAGTATTAAAATCTCGTCCACATACCTCACAGGACCATTCCCCGGCTGGCGCAGATGTTTCCTCTTTACCCTTGCATTTAGGAAAATGACAAATAATGCTATGGTAATTAGTATTTTCTTTCTCACATTTAGAACACCGAAAGCAAACCTCCCTCCTCCTGTGAACCTCCCGCAAATGCTCAATCAAACCCGATACCCCGCTCGCTCGAATACCACAGCAGGGACATGAAGGATTTTTATCCGGCACAATTACTGTGATGGGGCTCTCCGACGACTGTTCCACGTTGGTTACAGGCAGAGTTGGAGATGCTGCCACGGAGGTTGTCTCTGGTTCAGGGGGCGATGGTTCTGGTGTGACCTCCTCACTGCTCCCCTCCCCTTCTCCGACCAAAACTGCTTCACAGTCTCTTGGGGGGCAGATTTTCTCCCCTTCAGGTTGAAACGGAGTCGGCTGTTCATACACCTCAGGCAGCCCACTCAAACTCTCTCGGTTAGCAGAAAATTGAACAAGGTTAAAACTACTAGCGGACAAATCTGTTCTGTAAAACTCCCAGTCCAAAACCAAACAAGCCAATTCACTTTCTGTTAAGTCCGGGGTGTTAAGGGGTGCATTTAGAGGCATCTGACTCCCATGGCCCATAGCTAGTAATTCTGTCTGATGTCTGGATAGTAAGGACACCGGGACCACCTTACACAGTGCAGACCTGGTAGCTGTACCACAGAGCCTCTGTGCCCAGTCTGCCCAGTCTGACATAGATGTTTGAGTTCCAGTTGAAACCCTGAGCAGGCGCATTTGTGTCCCCAAGAATGGAGTGGACATATTTACGTTTAAAGGGTCAGGTTTTGACATGTCCGGAAAATATTAGTCTAAGCAAGGTGGGAGGGTGAAGCAGGAGTAGTAGCGGCCCTCCCTGCCAAACTACCAAACTTTGCCCTCTAAAAACCCAGGGGCCAGGTTTTGGGTATTAAGTCAAATGACCTATACCTTAAATTTGTTTCACCGAAATTTCAAGAGAAAGTTGGGTTGGTGAGTCCCAACTTCTCGGTCCTGGGCTAGAGAATTACAGTTGTGCCCAGTATGTATCCCTACCCCTACCAAAACAGGTTTTGGGGATACCTTGGTAACTTTCCCCAGTCAGCCATCCCCCACTCACCACGTGCCCTCGCCTCCCCACAAAAGCCCCAGGTAGAGGGGAAAAAACAAGGATCCCCTATCGGTACAGGGGTCCCTCCAGGGGCCCCCCCGACGTCCCCCACCTTCCCCAAAGCCCCTATTTTATGGGAGAACCGCTGCTTCAGCCCGCATGAATTCGTCCAGCCTTACTAGGATCGGCTGTTCCCGCCAATCCGGCAAAGAAACTCACAGTTACTCCTAAAGAAACAACACTGGGGAGCCCCCAAAAATATCCTCAAAGGCCCCCTCGCCTCCCGCGGGCCCTCTTACCCTCCAAAAATCGCTAAACAATCCTGAAAAAAATAACAGTAATTTAAACGCCGCAGCCGCTGCTGCAGCCCGCCTTCCCGGAGCAGCGGCTCTGTACAGATCGCAAAATCAGCCCCTAAAACATACCTGAACCCCTCAGCAACAACACAGGGACCACCGCCGGGCCCCCCAAACTCCCTGAGAACCCCGCAAAACCCAGAAAAATTCCTACAATATTACCGGAAAAAAATCACCAACCCTCTGTCTCAGCCCGTCCAAAATCACACAGCTACCTAGGATGACGGCAATTCCAAACAGCCCACGGGACAACCCGGCACGGAACAAACACAAAACTCAGAAAACCAACACGGGGAACCCCCAAAAAGACACCCACGGGGTCCCCCCTACCACCACAGTCCCGTTTACCTCTAAAAATCGCTAAACAATCTAGGAAAACAGCCGCGGTTTCAGCTCCGCGGCTCCGGCGGCAGCCCGCCTTCCCGGAGCGGCGGCTCCGCTCCGATCCCAAAATCAATCCCGAAAACAGACCAAAACCCCTCGGACCAGCACAGGGATCGCCGCCAGGCCCCCCAATCCCCCGAAAATCCCGCAAAAACACCCAAAAAAGCATGCAATACTACCGGGAAAAAAAATCACAAACCGTCTGTCTCAGCCCGTCCAAATTCCACAGCGCCCCTTAAGTGTCGGCAATTCCGAACAGCCCGCGGAGCAACCCGGCTCGGAAACAAACAGCTAGCTCAGAAAACCAACACAAGGAACCCCCAAAAAGACATCCACGGGGTCCCCCCTACCATCGCGATCCCGCTTCTCTACGAAACTCGCTAAACAATTCCGGAAAACAGCCGCGGTTTCAGCTCCGCGGCTCCGGCGGCAGCCCGCCTTCCCGAAGCGGCGGCTCCGCTCCGATCCCAAAATCAGCCCTGAAAACAGACCAAAACCCCTCGGACCATCACAGGGACCGCCGCCAGGCCCCCCAATCCCCCGAAAATCCCGCAAAAAACACCCAAAAAGCATGCAATATTACCGGGAAAAAAATCACAAACCAAATCACAGAAGCAGCACCGCGGCTCCAGCGGCAGCCCGCCTTCCCGGAGCGGCGGCTCCGCTCCGATCCCAAAATCAGCCCCGAAACCGCACCAAAAACCCGCGCAACAGCACAGGGACCCCCGCCAGGCTTCCCCCGCTCCTCGAGGACCCGGCAGCCCCCCAAAACCACACAAGTTTATCGGAAAAATCGCCGCTCCAGCCCTCCGAAGTCCACACAGACCCACAAAATGGCGGCCGCGGCAGTCAGCTCGCGGAGCGACCCGTCCAAAAAAACCAGACAAAAACTCCTAAAAATCAAAACCAGAGAGCCACAAAAACCTTCGCGGAGGCTCTCCCGTCCCTCGCAATCCCTCTTACCTCCGCAATTCGCCGAGCTCTTTCCCGAGAGGAGCCGCTTCTGCCGCCAGCCGAATTTACCGCAAGCGCCCAGCACGGGGGGGGGCGGCTTCA
>WQNJ02000075.1:597500-605000 GCA_016584745.2 Phylloscopus trochilus trochilus | reverse complement strand
CTTCCCTACTTTCTCTCTCTGGGCACAGCTCTCGGCTCCGCTCCGGTCGCACCGCCGCCCGGCGCTGCTCGCGGCCGGCACCCACGGGGCTTCAACCCGGACCGGGGCCGGCACCGGCGCCTCGCGCGGTTTGAAGGACACCTGAAGGCTCACGGGGCCACGCGGCCGTCACACAGCCCGGGACGGTAAAGACGCCCTTCCCCGCGGCGGGAAGGGCGACACCTCGCCTGCGACGGGAAGCGAATTGGAAAGGAGACCGCCCTGCACGAGCACCCGACACCGCCGCGACTTCCCCGTGACAGAGAAGCCTCGGAAGAGCCGGGCCGCCGGGGGCCCTCTCCGACGCGACCCGAAAAGCCTCATCGATCGGAAGGAAAGGAAGAGCGGCCGCCCGAAACGCGGCCGCTCACGCCACAAGGTCCTGGGACAACGGCAACGGAAGCCCGGCACGCACGGCCCCTCCAACCGGGCTCCCGCCTTCGTGCGTGCGTGCCAGCGAGCGGGACACGTCCCCGAGAGGCCCTCTCCGCGGCTTGGCACCGCCGAGCCTCCCCGACGCGCCCGAGGGCTTCTTCACAGCGAAGGAGGAGCGCGGGGGGTGCCGCCACCCGAACCCGCGGAAAACGGTTCCCCTTCCAACGAGACAACGGCGAGACGGGGGACCCCGGCACCGCCAGGGAACCCCGACCGAGCGTGCGACAGAAAGCGCCACCGACCACGCCGCGGGGCCACCGGCTTTCGCCCGCCTCGCGGCGATCGGCTTTCCCTCCGGAAAAAAGCCGGGGGACGGCAAAAAAAAAAAAAGCACACAGCGCGCATCGCACGACCCCGTGCTAAGCCACGGGGGTCGCGGGCCAGGTGGGGGGGGGGAGAAAACGAGGCTCGCGCCTCTCTCTCGCTCGCTTTTCCTCTTCTCCCCCCTTTCTCCCAACCACATCTCGTTCTCCCTTCAAGCTCGCTTTCAACGGGGCCCGCGACCCTTCGGTCGGCGCTCGCTTCCACAGTGCCGCGGCTTAGGGCCACGAGAGAAAAAAATAAAAAATACAAGGGCCAGGCAAGGCAGCCCCCACTCTGCCCGCACGCCCAGAGAAAAAAAAAAAGCGGACCCGCTCGGAAGAACCCAAGCCCCACCGGCAACCACAGCAGCCGGGGCAGGCCAGACACCACGGGCCGCCCGCGGCAGAGCGGCTCGATCGCGCCGGTCACGACCGACGGAAGGGCGAGGCGCCGCCGCCTCGCCCGCCACATCTCCCCGGGGCTCTCTGTCGGGTTCGGGTCCGTCCGCACGCCAAGGCGAGCCGGCCACCGCGGCCGGCCGCCGGCCCGCGCCACATCCCGGCCCGCTACGCGGGTCCCCGGCTTAAGGCCGAGGAAGGGGGACGACTCGACAACGACACGCGGGGGGAAAAGAACGGGGTGCCGCCACCCCGCCCCACCCACACCGCTCTGATCGGGCGGCTCCCGTCACCGAGCCCCTCGAGCATCAACCGGGCCACAGGCCGAGGCAAGGCCGCGCGCCCCACGGGAGCGTCCCCGCAGCACTTCCGACACGGAACACCCCACGCTGGCCAACGAAAGTCGGGAGGAGCGGGGAACGGGGCGCCGCCACCTCGGCCGACCGGGCCCGTCCTCGGGGCTCTCGGGAAAGGCCGGGGAAAGCCTCAGCGGCAGTCTCTCGACGGGGCCCAGAGCCCCGGCCACGCACACCCTTCTCTCTCTCTTTCTCGCGGGCCGCCGGCCGCCTGCACCGGACGGACCCCGCGGAAAAAAAACACGCCCGGCAGAGCGGGCCCCGGCTTAAGGCCGAGCGCAAAGAAGGGCGAAGAGGCGCCGCCGCCTCACCGACCGCCGCGTCCCCGGAGGGACGCGGGGGCCCTCGCCCTTCGCGAAGCCGGCAGGCACGCCAAGCCGGGCCGGAGCGGGACGCGCTCGCGGCTTGCCCTCCACCACGCCACCACCACTGCACCCAGTCCTGGCTGGGCGAGACGGGAACCCGGGACAGAGCCACGCGACTCGTCCCGCGCGTGCCGCAGACGGCACGCGCTCTCGGACACAGGCACGGGGCCAGCCTGCGGGGATGCGGCCCGTCAGTCACGCTCCCGTAATACGGACAGACGAGTCCAAGGCTGCGGGGGCCCCCAAGAGAACGACTCGATGGCGACCGCGGCGGCGCACCGGCGCGCGCCGCCTCCTACGGTGACGTAACCGGAGGCGACCGACAACAGCGACCCCTCGGTGAACTTCCGGGAGAACCGGGGAGAACAGGTCTACCCAAGGCCCTGCCGAAATTTGCCTAAGTCCCGCCGGAGCGGGGTAGACCTGTTGGCCCCGTGACCGCCCGCCGCCACAGCGCCCCACCGGCGCCTGCGGCGGCGGAACGGCGGACTCCGCCGGCCCCGGAGCGGGGTAGACCTGTTGGCCCCGTGACCGCCCGCCGCCACAGCGCCCCACCGGCGCCTGCGGCGGCGGAACGGCGGACTCCGCCGGCCCCGGAGCGGGGTAGACCTGTTGGCCCCGTGACCGCCCGCCGCCACAGCGCCCCACCGGCGCCTGCGGCGGCGGAACGGCGGACTCCGCCGGCCCCGGAGCGGGGTAGACCTGTTCGCCCCGTGACTGACGCCTCCGGGTACGGCTAATGGCAGCGGCCGGCCCCGGGGCTGGCTAGACAAGGCATGCCGCTACCGTCCCGGGACCGGGAGAAGCCCAGAGCCCCGTAGGGCTTCGGAGCCGGATGGCTCTAGCAGCCCTGCCCCGCCCGATCGACCCTCTTTCGAGATCCGGAAGTAATTTAAACAAACAGCCCACCACTTTTTTTTTTTTTTTTTTTTTTTTTTTTTTTTTTTTTATGTTGTTGTTGCTGGGTTTCTTAGCCTCGCCGGCTCCGGCTGCGCTCCGCCCCGCCCCGCCCCGCCTACCTACCCACCCACCGACCCACCCACCCACTGACGGAGGCCGCGGCGGGGCGGCCGGCGAGTGGGCAGCCGCTCGGAGGTCGGTCCCTTCAGGGTCCGCAGAGGTCTTCGGCTCTCGGAGCACGCCTGGGGGGCCGCGGAGCCTCGGCGCCGAGGCGGGGCGGCCAGGTCTACCCAGGGCTGAAAGCGCCGGCGCTAAGTGCGGCCGCGGCGGCCAGGTCTACCCAGAGGTCGAAACACCAAGTCCCGCCGGAGCGGGGTAGACCTGTTGGCCCCGTGACCGCCCGCCGCCGCAGCGCCCCACCGGCGCCTGCCGCGGCGGAACGGCGGACTCCGCCGGCCCCGGAGCGGGGTAGACCTGTTCGCCCCACGACCGCCCGCCGCCGCAGCGCCCCGCCGACGTCTCCGGCTACGGCTGATGGCTGCGGCCGGCCCCGGGGCTGGCTAGACAAGGCATGGCGCTACCGTCCCGGGACCGGGAGAAGCCCCGAGCCCCGTAGGGCTTCGGAGCCGGATGGCTCTAGCAGCCCTGTCCCGCCCGATCGACCCTCTTTCGAGATCAGGAAGTATTTTAAACAAACAGCCCACCACTTTTTTTTTTTTTTTTTTTTTTTTTTATGTTGTTGTTGCTGGGTTTCTGAGCCTCGCCGGCTCCGGCTCCGCTCCGCCCCGCCCCGCCCCGCTCCGCCTACCTACCCACCCACCTACCCATCCACCCACCCACCCACCCACCCACCCACTGACGGAGGCCGCGGCGGGGCGGCCGGCGAGCGGGCAGCCGCTCGGAGGTCGGTCCCTTCACGGTCCGCAGAGGTCTTCGGCTCTCGGAGCACGCCTGGGGGGCCGCGGAGCCTCGGCGCCGAGGCGGGGCGGCCAGGTCTACCCAGGGCTGAACGCGCCAGCGCTAAGTGCGGCCGCGGCGGCCAGGTCTACCCAGCGGTCGAAACACCAAGTCCCGCCGGAGCGGGGTAGACCTGTTCGCCCCGTGACCGCCCGCCGCCACAGCGCCCCGCCGACGTCTCCGGCTACGGCTGATGGCTGCGGCCGGCCCCGGGGCTGGCTAGACAAGGCATGCCGCTACCGTCCCGGGACCGTGAGAAGCCCCGAGCCCCGTAGGGCCTCGGAGCCGGATGGCTTCTAGCAGCCCTGTCCCGCCCGATCGACCCTCTTTCGAGACCACGACGTATTTTCAACAAACAGCTCCGCCCACCTTTTTTTTTTTTTTAGGTTTTTTTTTTTTTTTTTAGTTTTTTTTTTTTTTTTTGTGTGTGTGGGCTTTTTTTTGGGTTTTTTTTGTTTTTTTTGGGGCGGGGGGTTGCCCCCCTCTGAAAGAATGACTTTACTAATTGCTTGGAAGAAGGATCTTTTCCAGGAAAAAATACTCCTGGCACACTTTTCTTTGTTTTCCGTTTGCTCCCGGTCCACTTCCAGCCGAGCTAATCGGCACCTTGTTCCCTTCAATCGGCCTGCTGACACACCGAACCGTGGCGACGGTGTCGCCACGCCCGACCCCCCCCAAAAGAGAACCTTCGGGTGGACGGCGGGGAGGGGACGCCCGTCCAGGCGGCGGCGGTCCGGGGACCATGGCGCCGGCCCCGGGGCGCGCCTCGCCTCGTCCCGTCCGGCTCCGCGCCGCTCCGCCCCGCCCACCTACCCGCCCACCCAGCGACGGAGGCCGCGGCGGGGCGGCCGGCGAGCGGGCAGCCGCTCGGAGGTCGGTCCCTTCACGGTCCGCAGAAGGCTTCGGCTCTCGGAGCACGCCTGGGGGGCCGCGGAGCCTCGGCGCCGAGGCGGGGCGGCCAGGTCTACCCAGGGCTGAACGCGCCGGCGCTAAGTGCGGCCGCGGCGGCCAGGTCTACCCAGCGGTCGAAACACCAAGTCCCGCCGGAGCGGGGTAGACCTGTTTGCCCCGTGACCGCCCGCCGCCACAGCGCCCCGCCGACGTCTCCGGCTACGGCTGATGGCTGCGGCCGGCCCCGGGGCTGGCTAGACAAGGCATGCCGCTACCGTCCCGGGACCGTGAGAAGCCCCGAGCCCCGTAGGGCCACGGAGCCGGATGGCTTCTAGCAGCCCTGTCCCGCCCGATCGACCCTCCTTCGAGACCACGACGTATTTTCCACAAACAGCTCCCCCCATGTTTTTGTTTTGTTTTGTTTGGGTTGGTTTTTTTGTGGTTTTTTTTTTTTTTTTTTTTTTTTTTTAGGTTTTTTGGGGGTTATTTTGAGGTTTTCGTTTTTATTTTATTTTTTTTAATTCCCACACACACACACCCCCCCCCCCCCCGAAAGAATGACTCTACTACTTGCTTGGAAGAAGGATCTTTTCCAGGAAAAAATACTCCTGGCACACTTTATTTGTTTTCCGTTTGCTCCCCGTCCACTTCCAGCCGAGCTAATCGGCACCTTGTTCCCTTCAATCGGCCTGCTGACACACCGAACCGTGGCGACGGTGTCGCCACGCCCGACCCCCCCCAAAAGAGAACCTTCGGGTGGACGGCGGGGAGGGGACGCCCGTCCAGGCGGCGGCGGTCCGGGGACCATGGCGCCGGCCCCGGGGCGCGTCCCGCCTCGTCCCGTCCGGCTCCGCGCCGCTCCGCCCCGCCCACCTACCCGCCCACCCAGCGACGGAGGCCGCGGCGGGGCGGCGGGCGAGCGGGCAGCCGCTCGGAGGTCGGTCCCTTCACGGTCCGCAGAAGGCTTCGGCTCTCGGAGCACGCCTGGGGGGCCGCGGGGCCTCGGCGCCAAGGCGCCCGGGGCCGGCACGAAGCCGCCGGCCGGCCCTCTGCCCGCGTTCACACAAGAGAGACAGACACAGTGACGCACACCCCCGCTCCACACACGGACGTCTCTCAGAGCGCCACACACACCCCAGCGCAGCCGCACACGTGTGCGCGCACACACATAACACGCGTGCTCCCCCCTGCCCGCTCACCCCGCCCGCGGCCCTGCCCTCCAGTCTGTCGCGGCCGCCGCGCGAGGCTTGGGGGCGCCCCGCCCTTTGGCATCAGCCTCCCCGGCCCCGCCTTCGGGCTTCTCCCGCCCCCGCCCAGCGAGGGTTGGGGGCGCCCGGCCCGCTAGCGCCTGCCTCCCCGGCACCGCCTCCGGGCTTCTTCTGCCCCCGCCCAGGCTGTCGGCGGCGGCGGCGGCAGGGCAAGGAGCAGGCCGAGGCCGAGGCGGCCAGGGTCTTCGGCGAGCAGGCCGAGAGAAGTCGGCCGCCTTCCACGTCCCGGCGTTCGCGGGGGGGGGGGAGGAGCAGGTGCGAGCAGCTGTGTGCGCAGCTGCGTATGAAGGCAGGCGGGCAGGCCAGCGGGCCGGCGGACCGGTCGGGGATAGCAGGTCTGCCCCAGGGTCTGAGCAGGAAGTCCGGCGGCGGCGGCGGCCAGGTCTACCCAGGGTCTAAGCAGCAGGTGTGGCGGCGGCGGCCAGGTCTACCCCAGGCTTGACCTGCCGGCACTAAGTGCGA
The DNA here is from genome assembly GCA_016584745.2 of Phylloscopus trochilus trochilus. Lineage (NCBI taxonomy): Eukaryota > Metazoa > Chordata > Aves > Passeriformes > Phylloscopidae > Phylloscopus > Phylloscopus trochilus. Next base: position 598,626 of record WQNJ02000075.1, on the reverse strand, counting down.
CCGCGGCGGCCAGGTCTACCCAGGGTCTGAGCAGCAGGACCGGCGGCGGCGGCCAGGTCTACCCAGGGTCTGAGCAGCCGGTCCGGCGGCGGCGGCCAGGTCTACCCAGGGTCTGAGCAGCCAGTCCGGCGGCGGCGGCCAGGTCTACCCAGGGTCTGAGCAGCCGGTCCGGCGGCGGCGGCCAGGTCTACCCAGGGTCTGAGCAGCCAGTCCGGCGGCGGCGGCCAGGTCTACCCAGGGTCTGAGCAGCCGGTCCGGCGGCGGCCAGGTCTACCCCAGGCTTTGACCAGCGGGTCCGGCGGCGGCGGCCAGGTCTACCCAGGGTCTGAGCAGCCGGTCCGGCGGCGGCGGCCAGGTCTACCCAGGGTCTAAGCACCGCGTCCGGCTGAGGCGGCCAGGTCGACCCAGGCTCTCGGCACCGGGACCTAAGTGTAGCCAAAGGCGGAGATCACGTCTACCCAGCGGCTTTGGCGACCGGGGGCGGAGGCCGAAGGAGAAGAGGTCTTCCTGCTTTCCCCTCGGCGGGCGACAGGGGGCGGACGAGACCACCCGGCCCACGCAGCACCCGCCAGGACGGCAGGGGGCGCCGCGGGACGGGACGGGACGGGACGGTGACGGTGACGGGGCGCCGCGCGCGCTCCTCTCTGTAGCCCCCTGAGCGCCGGCCGGCCCCGCCCCGCCCCGCCCCGCCCCGCCCACCCACCCACCCACCCACCCGGCCGCCGGCCCCCCCGCCCACTGACAGAGGCCGCGGTGGGGCGGGCGGCGAGCGAGCAGCCGCTTTCAGGTCGGTCCCTTCACGGTCCGCAGAGGTCTTCGGCTCTCGGAGCGGGTCTGGCGGGCCGCGGGGCCTCGGCGCCAGGGCGCCCGGGGCCGGCACGAAGCTGCCGGCCGGCCCTCTGCCCGCGTTCACACAGAGAGAGTCAGACACAGTGACGCACACCCCCGCTCCACACACGGACGTCTCTCAGAGCGCCACGCACACCCGAGCACAGCCACACACGTGCGCATGCACACACATAACACGCGTGCTCCCGCCTGCCCGCTCACCCCGTCCCCTGCCCCTGCCCTCTAGTCTGTCGCGGCTGCCGCGCGAGGCTAGGGGGCGCCCCGTCCGCTAGCGCCA
>WQNJ02000075.1:575000-592500 GCA_016584745.2 Phylloscopus trochilus trochilus | reverse complement strand
GTAAATTAGGTGACTCGATCATAGGTCTAGCTTCCCAGATTGCAGGAACTTTCTCCCTATCTCCTCCAGCTTGAATCCACAGTTTCTGGTACATTGCTTCCATCTTGTCCCTATGGAGAAATTGCTTCAAGGTTTCGTCCGATGATTGGGCTATTCTGTGTAGTCTCCTAGCCTGTACGCTAGGAATCAGCTTTGCTAATTTAGTGATGCCCAGACCGCCATCCTTCGTGCTAGAGTATAGGATGGCATCGCAGGTACATGCAGGCAGGTGTAGCCAATCTTTAACTATTGTCCGAATCTTCTGATCCAATGTCTCCAGGAAACTAACTTTCAAGTCTGAATGGTCAGCCACGTATGTCAACCGAGGGATGGTGTATGTTTTGAGGAGTTCAATTTTCTGCAGCGGTTTGAGTGGAACTCTATCGATTTGCTCGAGCCATGAGTCGAGTTTCGTAGAGAGGTCTGATTTTGCCAATCCAGTCCATGGGTCTATCTGCAGGCCCAGGTATTTCTCGGACTCACCGGGAAGAATCATGTTCAGGGGAGTGCCGTTTATAGTCCAAGCAGCACAGTCGTTGACCGTGTACGAGTCCTTCGTCGGCTTGATGTAAAAGCCGTGGCACTTCTCTCCCTGCGTTTTGAGGCCGGTGAGATCGCAGAAGGCCTCCAATATCTTGATGTTGCTCTTCATGTCCTCCCAGGAGTCACTCAGTAGGACCAGATCGTCAGCAAACGCCATGGCTGTGATGCAATTTGTGCCGCGGTGGTGTCCCCTGCCGTTCGTTTCCAATTCGCACAGCAGGGGGTCCATTGCCAGATTGAATAGAAGGGGAGACATCGGGTCGCCCTGTTTAACTCCAACTCGGATCTGGATGCGATCCGTACGTGCTTTCTTCGTGGTGATAGAAGTATGAATGTTTTCATACATATCACTCACCAGGCCGATGATGTGAGGATCCACTCCCCTCCGCTGCAGAACGTGTAGAATGTGCTGGTGACTTACTGTGTCAAAAGGCTTTGCAATGTCCACAAATACGACACCCAGGGGCCTGTGTTCCCTTTTTGCTGACCAAATTATGGATTGCAGGAGTTGCAGGTTTTCTGAGCATCCGGCTGCTTGAATGAAGCCTTTCTGTCTTGGGTTGAGGGGGCATGCCTTGCTTAGTCTGGCTGTTAAAATCCTGGAAAATAATCTAAGCAAGGTGGATCCGATTGTAATTGGTCTCCAATTGTTAATGTCCTTTAGGCATTCTGGTTTTGTTGATTTAGGAATTAAGACAGTCCTACATTCCCTCACCCCATCCGGAATTTTGCCTGCAGGCAACCAAAGGTTGAAAATCTCTGTGGTCCTGGAGAGCTTAGGATCCGTTTTTTGAATGTCTCTCAGAGTAATTCCATCTGGACCAGGAGCCGAGCCTTTGCTCATTTCTTACATATTCTTTTCTATTTCCTTAGCTGTAATTAAATCCCTGAATGCACTATTGTCAGCCTTTTCAGTAAATTTAAAGTCCCCAAGACTGGTAAATTTGCCTGCTGTTTCCCACCTGGCCTTAAAAACGGAATAAATTTCACTGGGTGGGATATCGCACGTCAAACATTCGATATTATCCAAAACAATCTTGGCTAATTTTCCCCTATCAAGATGGAAAAGACGTTGGAAGCGAAGATAACTACCTCTTTTGATGGCTCTCTTTTTCATCCACTTCTGGGGAGGTCTCCCTGGCTTTTTATCTTTCTTATCTCGATTCATTTTGTTCACCTGGCTTTTTGAATCAATGCCCCCAAAACAATCCAGTATTGACTGATTGATCGTTGCCTGTATCTCTCGTTTCCCTAACAACCCCTTGAATGCCTCTGGAAAGGTATTGATCCTCCCATCTGATAACCAGGCTCCGATGACTTCTTGATAGTGAGCTTGTAATTGTCCCTCCTTCTCCCGGCTGGGGGTGCCCTGTCCGTCACTGTCCTTATCAGGGAGGTGACTTGAGCCCTCTATTGTTTCTACCCCGGCAGTTACTCCTCTATTCAAACAACCCCTTCTAGTGCTGATGGCTACCTGCCATCAGTAGGGTGATCAATATCCTCTTTTGTTTTCTTTCCTGCAGCTGCTCTCCTGATCACTGGGCCCCTCCCACTGCTAATGGCCTCCTGCTGACCGTTGGCCTTATCAGGATACTGGTTTATCTCTTCTTTTGTTTCCCCCCGGGCAGCTGCTCTCCTGGTCACTAGGCCCCCCCTACTGCTGATGGCCTCCTGCTCACCGTTGGCCTTATCAGGAAACTGGCTTATCTCTTCTTTTGTTTCCCCCCGGGCAGCTGCTCTCCTGGTCAGGGGACCCCTCCCAGCTCCATTGTCCTCAGCAGCATTCTCATTTTGGTGATTCATCTCAGCTCCCTTCCTTATCTCTGCAGCTGCTCTCCTGGTCGGATGACTTGGCCCAGGTTCACATTCTGCCTCCACTACCACTAGTTTTTTGGAGAGCAGTCTCCTTTTTTCACTAATTTGTTTAGCTGTTTTGGTTGTGATATGTTCCGCAATTAATTTATTAATATTTGCATGCCCCTCGCACTGAGCTATTAATTCTATTAATAATTTTTCCTCTTCTTCAGTCCAACATTTTTTATGAGCTCCTCGTTTAGAATTTTCTTTTGGGTGGGAAGCAGCGACCCTTTCCTGATTTCTAACAGCTGGGTGTGCCAATCTTTTATGTTGTCCCAAGCCAATTTTAGTATTAAAATCTCGTCCACATACCTCACAGATCCACTCCCCGGCTGGCGCAGATGTTTCCTCTTTACCCTTGCATTTAGGAAAATGACAAATAATGCTATGGTAATTAGTATTTTCTTTCTCACATTTAGAACACCGAAAGCAAACCTCCCTCCTCCTGTACCCCCCGCAAATGTTCAATCAAACCCAATACCCCGCTCGCTCGAATACCACAGCAGGGACATGAAGGATTTTTATCCGGCACAATTACTGTGATGGGGCCCTCCGACGACTGTTCCACGCTGGTTACAGGCAGAGTTGGAGATGCTGCCACGGAGGTTGTCTCTGGTTCAGGGGGCGATGGTTCTGGTGTGACCTCCTCACTGCTCCTCTCCCCTTCCCCGACCAAAACTGCTTCACAGTCTCTTGGGGGGCAGATTTTCTCCCCTTCAGGTTGAAACGGAGTCGGCTGTTCGTACACCTCAGGCAGCCCACTCAAACTCTCCTGGTTAGAAGAAAATTGAACAAGGTTAAAACTACTAGCGGACAAATCTGTTCTGTAAAACTCCCAGTCCAAAACCAAACAAGCCAATTCACTTTCTGTTAAGTCCGGGGTGTTAAGGGGTACATTTAGAGGCATCTGACTCCCACGGCCCATAGATAGTAATTCTGTCTGATGTCTGGATAGTAAGGACACCGGGACCACCTTACACAGTGCAGACCTGGTAGCTGTACCACAGAACCTCTGTGCCCAGTCTGCCCAGTCTGACATAGATGTTTGAGTTCCAGTTGAAACCCTGAACAGGCGCATTTGTGTCCCCAAAAATGGAGTGGACATATTTACATTTAAAGGGTCAGGTTTTGACATGTCCGGAAAATATTAGTCTTAGCAAGGTGGGAGGGTGAAGCAGGAGTAGTAGTGGCCCTCCCTGCCAAACTACCAAACTTTGCCCTCTAAAAACCCAGGGGCCAGGTAGGGACAGTGGGAATCTCGTTCATCCATTCATGCGCGTCACTAATTAGATGACGAGGCATTTGGCTATTTTTCGAACACATATAAATAATATATGTTCCTTTTCCGGGTTAAGTAAAGGTGGCCCGTCCACCTTGGACAAATTAGGTAATTTAGTCCAGTCCGGTTGGTAATTGACGCGTTATGAAAAAAGATACCTGTCCCTACTTACTATGAGCCACCTACCTGGCTTGTGGCTGCCCTACGCCCTAGCTACTGTCTTTTTATTGAAAAATTTTTAAATTTTTAAAAACATACAAAAGCAATACAAAGAAATGCAAAAATACAAAACAATAAGCAAGAGAGAAATTGCAAAAAAAAAGAGAAAAACATAAATAAACTACTCCTAATTACAAACTAATTTCCTAGCCCTACTGGCAAACATATGTACAATATCCACAGACGAAAGGAGCGCCGTCATGGATAGAGTCCTTGCAATTTTCTCCTGCCTCGACTTGGAGAGGCCAAGAGCTGTAAACAGTTCAAAGTTCTTTGGGTACCATTTCCCCCGCGCTCCAAGGGGAAAGCCCATAAAGTCCACGTCCTTAACGTTAGTGAGGCTCCGTACCTCAGTCTCTAGATGTTTGTACTTGTCAACTTTCTCACTAGCAGCGTCTTCAAGCGATGTTTTGGCTGATTCATAGCGGACTGTCACGTCCACTACAATTGCACGGGTATCCTTTACAAAAATCAAGTCAGGCTTACAAAGTTCTTTGTTGGTATCCCTTATATGCGGTTCTTTGAACACTACCCAGTCCTTCTTTTTCGCCTCCTCAAGAAGCACTTCGCAGATGTGATTGTGCCTCTTGATCCGGGCGTCCTGCGTTACTGGGCAGTTGCCGATGATGTGGGCGCAGCTTTCAGTGTCCGCATCACAGTGCCTGCATGATTTGCTGTATTTATCAGGCCTCCCCCTAGCCAAGAATTCTCTTGTGGGGTAGACATTGGCCCTGAGTTGTAGTGCTGTAAGGAGCTTCCTGTGAGGTATGGATCGATAATGTTGTAGCCAATTGTTACTGATTTTATCGCCTTCAAAATTTATGATGCCCCGGCCCTGGGACGCTAATTTAGTCCAATTTTTGAATTCATTTTTTCTCCAATTACAAGGTTTTGGAAATTTGGTTTTCAGGATCGGTGCTTCCCACTCCGAGGATGTGCCTGCACTGTTAGATGGATTACTCACCGGTGGTGCTTCCCAAATTGAAGGGATTTTCTCCCTGTCCCCTCCAGCTTGGACCCACAGTTTCTCATGCAATTGTTCCATTCGATCTTTCTCCAGGAACATTTTCATCGTTTCGTCCGAAGACTGAGCAATACGGTGCAGTCTCCGGGCCTGCACGCTGGGGATTAGTCCCGCCAATTTGGTGATACCTAAACCACCGTCCCTCGTGCTCGAGTACAGGATGGCATCGCACGTGCACGAAGGTAAGTGCAGCCAGTCCTTGACCGTTGTCCGAATTTTCTGGTCAAGGCTTTCCAGGAACCCAGCTTTCAGCTCTGAATGGTCGGCCAGATACGTCAGTCGCGGGATGGTGTACGTTTTGAGGATGTCAACTTTCTGCAGAGGTTTAAGTGGGGCCTGATTAATTCGTTGGAGCCAATAGTCCAGTTTCGTGGAGAGATTGGATTTTGCAAACCCAGTCCAGGGGTCAATCTGCAGGCCCAGGTATTTCTCAAATTCGCCGGGGTTGATCATGTTCAGGGGTGTGCCGTAGATGGTCCATGCAGCGCAGTCATTAACAGTGTAAGAGTCCTTAGTCGGCTTGATGTAGAAGCCGTGGCACTTTACTCCCTGTGTTTTGAGACCGGTGAGATTGCAGAAGTTCTCTAATATCTTGATGTTCGTTTTCATATTTTCCCACGAGTCGCTCAGCAAGACCAAGTCGTCAGCGAATGCCATCGTTGTGATGCTGTTCCCGTCTCGATGGTACCCTTTGCCGCATTCTTCCAGCTTACACAACAGGGGGTCCATAGCCAGATTAAATAAAAGGGGTGACATTGGGTCACCCTGTTTTACTCCAACCCGGAAATGGATTTTGTCCGTGTGTGTGTTTTTATTCACGGTGATATGCGTACTGATGTCTTTGTACATATCACTCACCAGTCCAATGATGTGGGGATCCACTCCTCTTCGCAGCAAAGCGTGTATGATGTGTAGGTGGCTTACGGTGTCAAAAGCCTTGGCAAAGTCCACGAATACAACACCCAGTTGCCTGTGTTCTTTTTTAGCAGTCCGAATTATAGAGTGCAGGAGTTTCAGGTTCTCAGAGCATCCCGGTGCTCTGATGAATCCTCTTTGCCTTGGGTTGAGGGGGCAGGCCTTGCTCAGCCTAGCTGTTATAATCCTTGAAAACAGTCTCAGCAAGATGGAACCAATCGTGATTGGTCTCCAGTTGTTGGTGTCTTTCAGACGTTCTGAGTCTGTTGATTTAGGAAGCAGAGTGGTCCTGCAGCCCCTCACCATGTCCGGGATTTTCCCAGATGTTAACCACAAATTGAAGATCTCGGCCGTCAGGGAAAACTCGGGATCCATCTTTATGATGTCCCCAAGAGTAATCCCGTCCGGGCCGGGGGCCGAGCCCTTGCTCATCTCCTGCACATTCTTTTCAATTTCTTTAGCCGTAATTAAGTCCTTGAAAGCACTATTGTCGGCTTTCCTGTTAATTTGAAATTCCCCAAGGCACTTAAAGTTCCCAGGTGTTTCCCATCTGTCCTTAAAGACCGAATAAATGTCGCTGGGTGGAATATCACAGGACAATGCCTCGATATCATCTAAAATAATCCTTGCAAGTTTCCCCCTGTCCAGATGGAATAATCGCTGGAAGCGAAGGTAATCACCCTTCTTAATCGCTCTGTCCTTCATCCACTTTTGAAAAGGTCTCTTTGGTCGTTTCTCCCGGGCCCCTTTGTTATTATTGTCTCGGGTTGCTGTTCTTATCTGGCTTATCGATTCCAAGCATCCGAAGCAGTCCTGCGCTGTCTTATTGATGGTTAATTGCATCTCCTGGCCCTCCATAAGCTGCTTGAACGCGTGGGGGAAGGTGTTAATTGTCCCAGCTGATAGCCGTTCCCTGAGAGTCTGGCGATAATGGGCCTGCAGTTGCCCCGCCCCCTGGTGCTCGATGGCTCCCCCCAGCCCGTTACCCTTATCTGGGCGCTGGCTTATCTCGTCCCTTGTTTTCTTACCGGCAGCTGGCTTTCCTGGTAGGTGGCTCTTCCCAGGTCCATTGTCCTCAGTTACAGCCTGATCATGATGACTCATCTCAGGTTCCTTTCTTAGGCCCGCAGCTGCTCTCCTGGTGCGAGTACACATAGCAGGTTCCTCCTCCACCTCCTTATCTGATTTTCTGGGCAGCAATCTCCTTTTATCACTTATCTGCTTATTAGTTTTAATCGTTATGTGCTCTGCAATGAGTTTGTTGATGTTTCTATGGCCCGCGAACTGCGCTTCTAATTTTATCAGCATTTCTTCCTCTTCCTTTGTCCAGCACCTTTTGTGATCTCCTCGGTTGGATGTTTCTTTCGGGTGGGAAGCAACGATCCTTTCCTGATTCCTAATTAACGGGTGTGCGTGTCTTTTGTGTTGTCCCAGGCCAATCTTTGTTTTGAAATCTCTCCCACACACCTCACAGGTCCACTCTCCAGCTGGAGCCGCTTCAGTTTCTGGACCCCTGCATTTAGGGACGTGACAAATAACACTATGATAGTTAGGATTTTCTTTCCCACATTTAACACACCGAAAACAAATCCTCTTTTTCCCGTGTGACCCCCTAAGATGTTCAATAAGGCTCAACACAGAGTTTACCCGGGTACCACAACAAGGACAAGGTGGATTTTTGTCCGGAACAGTCACTGTCACCGTTTCCACGGGCGTCTGCTCCCTGGGTTCCCCAGGCTTTGGAGGCGATGTTTTCGGCGCGTCTCCGCTGTCCTTCTCCCTGCAAAACCTCTCCTCAAGTAAAAACATGTTATTGTCTCGCGGGGGACTAGGATGTGAATTGTCTCCCGCACACGGTAGTGGTGCTAGATGTTCATACACCTCAGGTAGCCCGCTCAATCCCTCCCAAACAGCAGAAAAATGAATCCCCTCATCCCCATGCAAATCTGATCTGTAAAACTCTAAGCTCGCCAGACTAGCCAATTCATTTTCTGCCGAATTGGGGGACAATTTGGATGGTAAATTTTGAGCGGCCAGGTCTACCCAGTCATTTTTGGAGAACAGGTCAACCCGGTGTCTAGACACCAGGTCAACCCACTGGGACTTAGACCTGGAACCCGGAAAATTCCGGGACAACAGGTCTACCCAGTCCCCAGGAGAGGTCTGGCAGCCGACCGATACGCGGACCAAGCGTACCGGCGGTCTGGACCAGACCCCCCCCCCCAAATCACAGCCAGATCTGTCCAAATCGGGGATCCCACCGCCGTGTTTGGTGGGACGGTAGTGGGTGGTCAGTCCACTTACCTGAGACATCGGAACCGGGGGGCCAGGTTCCGACAGTGCCTCCGCAGAAACCCGGGGGCCGGGTTTTAGGCAAGAGGCCGCGCGGCTTTTTACCGTGAAATTTGTGTCGCCGATTTTAGGCAGGAGTTCGTCGGGCTGGCGATTCCCGACGGCTCCGATCCTGGGGCATCGATCGTCTTGGTCAACCTTTACCGGGCGTCCGGCGGTACCACGAGGAGGTGCGATCTCTGCAGCTTTGCCCAGTTTGTAACTATACTCTCCAAGCCGCCTTAAGAGAGTCATAGTTACTCCCGCCGTTTACCCGCGCTTCATTGAATTTCTTCACTTTGACATTCAGAGCACTGGGCAGAAATCACATCGCGTCAACACCCGCCTCGGGCCTTCGCGATGCTTTGTTTAAATTTATATTTTGTAATTAATTTGTCCCTGCTGACACCCCAGGGAGAGAGCAGGACATGCCTAAGCTATGGACAAAAAGGTATGTTTAATAAATATTTGAAAAAGGTACCTTTAAATACAGGCAGCTTATAAGTCATAAAGAAATGTCTTATGCAAAACAGAGGCCTGATTGGGTTTAGTAAGCTCCGCAGAGTCTGGTATTGATGGTTCTTTGTGTTTTAGGTAAGAGCTGGCAACAACACCAGCTTTAAGTGTTCCAAGGTGGGGCAGAAGCCTCAGCAGAGCCGTAGATCTAGCTATTGTCGTTGTTCAAGAGCAATTGAGGCTCCAGTTTGGTTGTGGTTTAAAAGCGGCTCAGGGACTGTGGTTTGTGAATTCTGGGTCACGGGCGGTCCCAGACCGAGTCGCGGGAAACAGAGATTGGAATCCGGCACATCGGCTGCAATCGTATGTTCAAGCAGTAAAATTATTGGTGTGCCCTATGTGTTGTGGTCTCTGTGGATTTGCATTATAAGCGTCTTGATTTGTGTGCTTTTAGTGCGTGTCAGTAATGTGCAGCAAGTGTTTGGGGTTTGTGCCTCTTTAAAGCTGTGAAAGAATTTTAAAACCCATGCCTGATCAGCGGAGGGGTATCTGTGTGTTTGAGAAAGTGGCAGGATTTGGAGTATTTGTACCGTGTTTGCAGTGTGTGCCAGGAGGAGTGCTGTGTGTGAGTTTTGTTCGTGTGCCTGGAAGCGGAATTTTAACCAGTGTACTGTTAAATGAAAACAGCTGTGGATAAATAAGCTGTTTATTTTGTGTATAAAACGACGAGTCGTGTAGAAGGTTTGAAATTACGCCCGGTTGAAGGATTCAGGGTTTTGTAGTTCCAGTTTTGTTTTGTTTTCCAGCCCGCTGCGACCCTCCCCAAAAGTTCTGATTGTAGAGGGGGGAGGGGGGGGGGCTTGTCTCTACTGTAGAGAAACACACTTAATTGTTTGTGAGATCTTGAGATTGCCAGTGTGTGAAGTAGTACTTTAATGAAGAACCGGTGATCTCTAGTCACAAGGAGAGTGCCGGGACTGTGTGGGGCCGGGGTGGCCCCACTTCCATCTTGCAGAAGGATCTGTGCTGTATCCCCATTTGAATTCTTTTGACGTGCAACATTTTATTAAAACCTTTAGTTGAGTGTGTTTGGGGTTGTTAATATCTGGCCGAGACCCAGTTAGCATTTTCCTCTCTAGTGGTGTGTGTAGACGCTGGGTTGTTTTAGTGGTTTAGAAAAAAGTATATGCCCAGGAGAAGAAGGCATAGGGAAGCCAGTGGAAATCTTTAGAGTAGAACAAGAGTACCCAGTATATTGTTGTACCAGAGGAATTTTAAAGATGAAAGCAGGTGAAAGTCAGGGGATTCCTGAAAGCAGTCCTCTGGGATGTATTTTAACACATTAGAAAGAACTGGTGACTTACGGTGGTACAAAAACCAAGAGAGAGCTGGTTAAGTGGTGGCCTCTATATAAGCTTGATGAAAATGTAAGTGGCCCAGTAAGTGGTACACTGGACTATCAGACATTATTGTGGAATGAGGCCACCATCTGATCCTTTAGTACTGGCCCTTGAAAAAGACAATAAAGTCACTAAAGTGTAGTACCTGCTCAATAAATCAGAGGTGCACACATCTCAATAAGGTGTACCAAGCAGAGGCTCTGGAATAAGAGACAGAAGACATAAGGTTCCCTTTTCCACGATTATTTTTGAGATTTGGGAAAAGAGTGCTAAGGGCTATTGAAATGACCCAACAGGGGTTGCTAAGAAGATAAAGTTTATGATTAAAGAAGATAGTAAAGAGAAGATGTTAAAGAAGTGTTCCCCTTCAAGACCCAGGTTGGGATCCTAATAATGATGGACTGAGACAGTTAAAGAGATACCAAGAATTGATTGTAAAAAGGCCTGGAAAGAGCAGTCCCCAAACCAGCCAGCCTTACATGCTATCAAACAGGGCCCCTTAGAACAGGCCCCCCTTCTGAATTTCCAGATCACCTGCGAGACACAATGCGCCGACACACCCCCCTGCCTCCTGGATCTGATGAAGAGATGCAGCAAGTAATAAATTTATTTTTAGGACAGTCTACAGGAGACATAAAGTGGAAACTCCGGAAGATCCGGGGTCCAAACAGCCGGAATTTAGAAGCTTTACTGGATGAAGCCTGGAGAGTTTGTTTGTTTTGGTTTGGTTTGTTGTTTATTTTTTTGTAATGTTATAGTAAAGGGGGCAACTGGTCAATCTGAAAGAGCTTATTTTATGAACCACTAAAGTATAAATTGGGGAAACAGTGGGGAATTCATCAATTTTTATGTATGCCTAATGCTCCATCTGCATTTTTTGCCAGGGATCTGCTGGAGCAAGAATAATATTCAAAAATGGGGAAATTAGTTTGGAGGTAAAAGACTGACAATATGTAGAACTGTTAAGTTTAATGCTAATAACCAAAGAAATTGAAGTTGCAAATGAAAAAGAAAACTTTAAGAAAATAATGGATCAAGTATTTCCTGAGGTATAGGCTTCTGATATACCAAGAATGCATTACCAGTACAAATTAAGCTCAAAGAAAGAAGACAGTCAGTAAGGGTTAAACAATACCCCCTAAAGAAAGAAGATAGAGAAAGGATTAGTCCAATTATTGAAAACTTTTTGAAGACAGGACTACTGAGGGAGTGTCAGTCTGATTTCAGCACTCCTATTTTGCCAGTGAAAAGGCCTGACGGGTCATACAGGTGGGTACAAGATGTAAGGGCTGTTAATAAAGTAAATGAGGACTTGTATCCAGTAGTTGCCAATCTCTACACACTGTTAACTCGTTTAACACCTGAATTAACCCAGTTTACTGTTTTAGATCTAGAAGATGCATTCTTTTGCCTATCTATCCATGAAGCCAGCCAAGAAATTTTTTAAAACTCAGCTCACAGGGTGCGTATTATATATGAAGGGCAGCTTTAAGAAAATTTGGAATCCTGGGAACCTCCTCCAAGAGAAGAATAGCTCCTCTAGTATGTGGATGACCTCTTAATAGTCACCCAGACCCAGAAACATGCATGGATTGGACGGTAAGCCTGCTAAACTTTCTGGGCCTGCAAGAGTATTCCAAAAGAAAGTTCAGATGGTAGAACAGACAGTCATTTACCTGGGCTATGAAGTGAGTGCTGGACAAAAATTTAAGGCAAGATCGCAAGGAGGCAATATGCCAGACCCCAAAGCCTCAGACAGTGAAAGAACTAAGAACCTTTCTAGGCATGACAGGGTGGTGCAGACTGTGGAGTTAAGCAACTCAAGCCTTTGACCAGCTGAAGAGGGCCCTCATGTCAGCACCAGCCCTGGGACTTCCAGATGTGAGTAAGCTGTTCTTTTTGTTTTCTCATGAGAAGCAAAGAATTGCTTTAGGAATAGCAGCACAAAATCTTGGCCCATACCAAAGGGCACTGGCCTCCCTCTCCAAACAGCTGGATACAGCAGCTAAGGAGTGGCCACGGTGTCTCAGAGCTGTTGCAGCAGTGGCAGTGAACATCCAAGAGACATGTAAGTTCACCCTGGGCCAGAAAATGACTGTGCTAGTGTCCCACACAGTGTCTACAGTTCTAGAAGTGAAAGAGAGGCATTGGCTCTCCCCACAGAGATTCCTGAAGTACCAGGTTGTACTGGTAGAACAAGATGATGTTGAGATTGTGGTAACTAACATTGTGAACCCAGCTTCCTTCCTCAGCGGAAGTATGAGAGAACCTGTGATCCATGATTGCCTGGAGACCATCGAAGCCACCTACTCCAGCCGCCTGGATCTGAAGGATACCCCGCTTGAGGATGCTGAGACCTGGTTAACTGACAGGAGCAGCTCTGTCATCAGTGGAAAGAGGCATGCTGGGTATGCAGTTACCACAAGCAGAGAGGTAATAGAGTCTGGACCATTGCCAACAAATACCTCTGCACAGAAGGCTGAAATAATTGCCTTAATTCGAGCCCTAGAGCTGGCGGAAAGAAAGAAAATTAACATCTACACAGACTCATGGTATGCATTTGATGTAGTTCATGCACACAGAGCCATTTGGAAAGAGAGAGGACTGTTGAACTCACAAGGGAAGAATATTAAGCATGCCCAAGAAATACTGAGACTATTGGATGCAGTACAATTACCTGAAGAGGTGGCCATCATGCACATCAAAACGCACCAAAAAGTGAGCTCTGAATTGGAGGAAGAGAATATGCTGGCAAATAGAGAGGCAAAAGAAGTAGCAGAAGGTGGGATACCTGATGAGACAATTGAGGCAGCATTGATTCCAGATAGAAAAATTTCTATTGAAGGTAAGCCATTATACAGTAAAAAAAGATAAGAAACTTATCAAGGTAGAGAAGGAAAGTTTTAACCAGGAGGGATGGGTTGTAACAGAAAAAGAGAAACCTGTAGTACCCTCCTATTTGTTGTAGTCATTAGTACAGAGAGAACATGAGAAAACACACTGGGGAATAGATGGCCTGTATAACCATTTGAAAGAAAGAATCATGGCCAAGAAATTGCAGGGCACAAGTAACTTGTCAGTGTAGCCTTTGCCTCCGAACTAACCCTAAAAATACCCCAAAGCCTGAAGTGAGACAAATTGAGAAAGGTTGTAGACCTGGGCAACAATGGCAAATTGAATTACAGAACTGCCCAGGAAAGGGGGGGTACCGTTACCTATTGGTATTAACTGATACCTTTTCAGGATGGCCAGAAGCCTTTCCTGCTAGGACAGCTAAAGCTCGAGAGGTGACTAAAGCACTGTTGCAAGAAATAATACCACAGTTTGGAGTTCCAGCCACCATATCCTCAGATAAGAGGCCACACTTTATTTCAAAATTGTACAGCAAATAAGTCACCACCTGAGAATAGACTGAGAATTAAACAACCAATTGTGAGGCTGGGGCAAGAAGCAAATTTGCCCTGGCCCCAAGCTCTTCCATTGGCATTATTGCAAATTCGGACAAAACCAAGGGCAAAAGAGAAGCTAAGCCCTTTTTGAAATAAGGCCATATGCAGTTCAAGAGGGAACAACATCCATTCAAGTAGGGGAAGAAACCCTACATAGATATATGTAGGCCCTAAATAAACAACTTAGAGAAATCGAGAAATATGTGGCTGGAGCTCAAAACAGAGAACTAGATAGCCCTGTACATGATGTACAACCTGGAGATTATGTGTACATTAAGTCTTTTGCAGAAAAGACCTTGGAACTGCATTGAGAAAGACCATTCCAGGTGCTCCTCACTACCTTCACTGCAATTAAGATCAAAGAACAGAAGGCCTGGATCCATCACTCCTGAGTGAAGAAAGCCCCAGAGGAAGTTTGGAAGGACACACCAAGCGATAACAAACTGAAGCTGAAGCTCACTCGGAACCCCAAAACAATAGACTAATAGTTATTATAGGCATTATGTAGAAAGTTGTACCTATTGTAGTATTCAATAAATTAATTAAAATAGTAAAAAGTAGATTAGAAGCAGCAGTTCAGTGAACAAAATAAAAAAAGGGGTGAATTGTAATAAATTACCATCAGTAATTGTTCACTAAACCATGCTACAGAGAAAACCTTGTTATCTCATCAAGACTATTCCTTCAGACATCCGGCAAAGTAAACAAAAGATAAGCAGAAGCTGAGCAACCAGTTTTTGCAGCGATGGGACCTCATTCTCACAACCACTGGGAAGACGCCCCCCGCAACACTTCACAAACGCAAAAGAAACAGAAACGTGTCACAGGCAGCTGCAATGTATAAAGAGCAGAGACTTTTGGAGGTATGGTGCGAGCTGTGGTGGGACAGGAGATCCCCCGGCCGCCCAGCGCTGTTTTGCTTACTGTTCCTTGCTTAATAAATTCCAATATTATTTTAATTAGGCTTGTGTCCAGTCAATTATTGTGACACACTTATAACAGGCTGCTAAGATGCGCCGCCACCTCACCGACCACCATCCCCGGAGGGACACGGGGGCCCTCGCCCTTCACAAAGCCGGCACGTCAAGCCGGGCCGGAGTGGGACATGCTTGCGGCTTGCTCTCCACCACACCACCACCACTGCACCCAGTCCTGGCTGGGCGAGACGGGAACCTGGACAGAGACACGTGACCCGCCTACCTACCCACCCACTCAGCGACGGAGGTCGCGGCGGGGCGGCCGGCGAGCGGGCAGCCACTTTGAGGTTCGTCCCTTCACGGTCCGCAGAGGTCTTCAGCTCTCGGAGCACGAATGGAGGGGGCCGTGGAGCCTCGGCGCCGAGGCGGGGCAGCCAGGTCTACCCAGGGCTGAACACGCCAGCACTAAGTGCGGCCGCGGCAGCCAGGTCTACCCAGAGGTCGAAACACCAAGTCCCGCCGGAGCGGGGTAGACCTGTTGGCCCCGTGACCACCCGCTGCCACAGCGCCCCGCCGACGTCTCCGGCTACGGCTGATGGCTGCGGCCAGCCCCGGGGCTGGCTAGACAAGGCATGCCGCTACCGTCCGGGACCGGGAGAAGCCCCGAGCCCCGTAGGGCCTCGGAGCCGGATGGCTCTAGCAGCCCTGTCCCGCCCGATCGACCCTCCTTCGAGACCACGACGTATTTTCAACAAACAGCTCCCCCCATATTTTTGTTTGTTTGGGTTGGTTTCTTTGTGGGGTTTTTTGTGGGTTGTTTTTTTTGAGTTGGTTTTTTATTTTTAGGTTTTTTGGGGGTTTTTTGAGGTTTTGGTTTTTAATTTTTTTAATTTCCACCCCACCCCCACCCCCACCCCCCCCCCGAAAGAATGACTCTACTACTTGCTTGGAAGAAGGATCTTTTCCAGGAAAAAATACTCCTGGCACACTTTATTTGTTTTCCGTTTGCTCCCCGTCCACTTCCAGCCGAGCTAATCAGCACCTTCTGCCCTTCAATCGGCCTGCTGACACACCGAACCGTGGCGAGGGTGTCGCCACGCCCGACCCCCCCAAAAGAGAACCTTCGGGTGGACGGCGGGGAGGGGACGCCCGTCCAGGCGGCGGCGGTCCGGGGACCATGGCGCCGGCCCCGGGGCGCGTCTCGCCTCGTCCCGTCCGGCTCCGCGCCGCTCCGCCCCGCCCACCTACCCGGCCCACCCAGCGACGGAGGCCGCGGCGGGGCGGCCGGCGAGCGGGCAGCCGCTTGGAGGTCGGTCCCTTCACGGTCCGCAGAAGGCTTCGGCTCTCGGAGCATGCCTAGGGGGCTGCGGGGCCTCGGCGCCAAGGCGCCCGGGGCCGGCACGAAGCCGCCGGCCGGCCCTCTGCCCGCGTTCACACAAGAGAGACAGACACAGTGACGCACACCCCCGCTCCACACACGGACGTCTCTCAGAGCGCCACACACACCCCAGCGCAGCCGCACACGTGTGCGCGCACACACATAACACGCGTGCCCCCCCCTGCCCGCTCACCCCGCCCGCGGCCCTGCCCTCCAGTCTGTCGCGGCCGCCGCGCGAGGCTTGGGGGCGCCCCGCCCTTTGGCATCAGCCTCCCCGGCCCCGCCTTCGGGCTTCTCCCGCCCCCGCCCAGCGAGGGTTGGGGGCGCCCGGCCCGCTAGCGCCTGCCTCCCCGGCACCGCCTCCGGGCTTCTTCTGCCCCCGCCCAGGCTGTCGGCGGCGGCGGCGGCAGGGCAAGGAGCAGGCCGAGGCCGAGGCAGCCAGGGTCTTCGGCGAGCAGGCCGAGAGAAGTCGGCCGCCTTCCACGTCCCGGCGTTCACGGGGGGGGGAGGAGCACATGCGAGCAGCTGTGTGCGCAGCTGCGTATGAAGGCAGGAGGGCAGGCCAGCAGCCCGGCGGACCGGTCGGGGATAGCAGGTCTGCCCCAGGGTCTGAGCAGCAAGTCCGGCGGCGGCGGCGGCCAGGTCTTCCCAGGGTCTAAGCAGCAGGTGTGGCGGCGGCGGCCAGGTCTACCCAGGGAAGTCAATGCAGGCGGCCCGGTGGCGGCAGCCAGGTCTACCCAGGGAAGGCCTTGCAGGCGGCTCGGCGGCGGCGGCCAGGTCTACCCAGGGCAGTCATTGCAGGCGGCTCGGCGGCGGCGGCCAGGTCTACCCCAGGCTTGACCTGCCGGCACTAAGTGCGGCCGTGGCGGCCAGGTCTACCCAGGACCTAAGCAGCGGGCCCGGCGGCGGCCAGGTCTACCCAGGGAAGTCAATGCAGGCGGCCCGGCGGCGGCGGCCAGGTCTACCCAGGGAAGGCATTGCAGGCGGCCCGGCGGCGGCGGCCAGGTCTACCCAGGGAAGGCCTTGCAGGCGGCTCGGCAGCGGCGGCCAGGTCTACCCAGGGAAGTCATTGCAGGCGGCTCGGCGGCGGCGGCGGCCAGGTGTACCCCAGGCTTGACCTGCCGGCACTAAGTGCGACCGCGGCGGCCAGGTCTACCCAGGGTCTGAGCAGCAGGACTGGCGGCGGCGGCCAGGTCTACCCAGGGTCTAAGCAGCCGGTCCGGCGGCGGCGGCCAGGTCTACCCAGGGTCTAAGCAGCCGGTCCGGCGGCGGCGGCCTGGTCTACCCGAGGCTTGCCCTGCCGGCAATAATTGCAGGCGGCTTGGCGGCGGCGGCCAGGTCTACCTAGGGAAGTCAATGCAGGCGGCGGCCAGGTCTACCCACAGAAGTCTTTGTAACCGGCGGCCAGGGCTACCCAGGGAAGTGTGCAGCCGGCGGCCAGGTCCACCCAGGGAAGTCTCTGCAGGCGGCCCGCCGGCGGGGGCGGCGGCCAGGTCTACCGGGGGCCTCGGCACCGGGTGCAAGGGGCGAACGGAGAGAACAGGTCTACCTGGCGGCTTCCGGACCTGGGGCAGAACCGGGAGAACAGGTCTACCCTAGGGGTAGGGCTCCCCGGGCACCAAGTCCAGCCGGAGGTGGAGACCAGGTCTACCCGGCGGTCTGGCGACCGGATACAAAGGGCGAACGGAGAGAA